>OENM01000601.1:0-18142 GCA_900239745.1 Rotaria magnacalcarata
TTTTCAGAAATTCTCCTTAACTACGGGGATCTGATATTGGTCCACAAACTGATAGATTTTATCTAATGAGAAACAAATATGCAGTCCGTTATATTAATTAATTAGTGGAACGTAGTCCTTTGTGCTTAAAATCCTGTACACATGACGAAATTACCGTATAGATGTCGTGACAGTCTTAGTGAAATAAAAAATTGTTTCGTACAACTTGTTTATTCTTTTTCTCAAAATCACTTTTTTGGAGAGTTCGGAACCGATTTCTCAGACTGTAGAACAACTAACGAGTTACTGCTTTTTTAAATAAAAGAAGAGATCTATATCTAGAAATGTATATAGCGTTTTTTTCGAAATTCGATTTCTTTGCCGAGATAACTGGGTAACACTGACGTCAAAAAGCGCTAAATTGCGAGTTCTTGCAGTAGAATGTCTGAGAAATCCGAACAAAATCGAATTTCGAAAAAAACACTATATACATTTCTAAAGATAGGTTTCTTCTTTTATTTAAAAAAAAAGTAGCTCTCTACGTCTTTGGCAGTTCGAGACATCAGTACCTTACGAGAACCGCCATTTTGGGGACTAATTTGTCAATAACTCTTTTAAAGCAAAAACTTTATAAGTCAAAACTGTGCAATAAATTGAGTTAACACAACATCCATATTGCCTAAAAATTTCAGACAAATCGGTCCACGAATAACGAAAAACGATTCCTGGGGGAGGGGTCCCCCTTAAAGCCGTATCCTTTTTTCACCGATTTTGCTCAGCAACAATAAGCGACATGTCAAACAAACACACTAAATCATGAGACAAGCGCCTGATTGTTGACAACGTGAAAAATGAATATGAATCGATTAGATACTGATGAATGATTTGTGCAGAAAAATTAAAACGTAGTCAATAGAAATGAAATAGTGAGTTAGTAATTTTGTTGACAATTAGACATAATCTAAACAAATTTGTTTCTTGGAATTGAAAATATTAGGATTGGTTTATGCGAATGTAGTTCATTATATTGTTAAAAAAGTTGAATATCTTAAGAAATTAAATATTAGGGTATGATTGGAGATGTACAAACAAAAATTGACATATCTATCTATTATAGACATTGACAAATGATTTCATTATATATTCTTGACAGATACTTCGTATATATATATATACTATTATTTATGTATCAAAACTGCAGATGAAAAATTATTTTTGCTTCGGCATATCTTTATGGTTCTTGAGAAAAGTCAATCGGTTCCTTGGTTAAAACATTTAATTAAGCTATTTATTTTGATTCCGTACTTCATAGAAACTAAACTTTAAAACATGTTTTTTGCAGATGCCATTATCGATTAATGACTGCTTAATTAAAATTTCTATGGATATGTAAAATAAAAATAGAAGGTTAATTATTTCAACGGAAAGAAAACCATACTCAATATTTCATTGAATTATGATCGTTTATTTCTTTTGGGATATACTACTTGCATATAGATTGTAATGTTATATGCGATATATTTGAATATTTTTTTCAATTCTATTTTCAAGTCTATGAGTAATCTACGAATTGTTCATCAATAGCTTTAGATTTCATCATGATATCTATCTATTTCTCGTCCAGTATGAAAATTCTGCTGAGACAAGTATTTGCATATATCGAGGAAACCATTTGATTCTTATGAATGAATAAACATCAGGTTTATGTCAATCCGACGTGGTCTAGTGGTTAGGATTTCTGCCTTTCACGCAGGAGGCCCGGGTTCGATTCCCGGCGTCGGAATTATCTTTTTGATTCCATTCAAGAAACTCTTTTTTTTGACTGTTTACAACAGAACAGAACACTAATTTTGTGAGGCTCTTCTATATGCTACAGTCCGACGTGGTCTAGTGGTTAGGATTTCTGCCTTTCACGCAGGAGGCCCGGGTTCGATTCCCGGCGTCGGAATCTCTATTTTTTGTCCTACAATCAATGCAATATTGCGTATTTTTAAATAAAGATTCTTTTACGATTGATTTCAAACTTTTTGTCGTTTAAACTCTACTAATAGATAGATCGTAGAGATGCATTTACGTATGAAGATATGGCCTTGCGATAATTTTAATGTAACTCATTAAATCATAGGGCAAAATTTATTTTTCGCTTGAATAGTTTTTTGTTGTTGTATGATTCAGGTAAACAAATATAACATGGTTGTTTTTCCCATTGATTATTTCTCATTTTCAGGATATAGATTGATCACAAAATCAATCTAAGCATTATGTCCGTCAACATAGAAGCAACATTATTAAATGTACTTTTGTCTAATCCTCATTCACCAGCACAAGCTATACTTACGGATGATACAAATCTAATTCAAGAAAAAAATACAGAAGAAGAACCTGAGTCTCCTTCTTCTGTTTCTGCTTCTTCATCTTCTATAGTTATTCAACCAACGTTAAACGCTATTCATAGAGAAGAACCAAATGAAAAACCTGATGATGTTCTTCAAGGTAAACTATATTTCATTCATGCAATAGAACAAAAAGAGACAGAGTTGAGTTTCTTTTGTAATTCTTTTCCAATCCCATTACAGGAAAAAATCAATAGCTTTTTGTTAAACCGAACCCTGAATGATGTACCTTAAAAATTTTAATTATTATTTTATACTCTACGTTCGTATATATGTATATATATAGACAGAACTGGTTTATTAATTGAAAAAGATTCGCACACTTTAAGAATAAATTCTATTATAATAATCAAAAATAGCGATATTATTAGTATCTTTGAACTATTTTAGACTCTGAACTCTTTTTTAATTTAAAATTAATAGAAAATGAAAAATATCTGATTTCAGTTGATTCTCTATGAATAAAAACATTTTGCATTTTTTATTAAAGATTCCTCGTCAAAAGATCAAAAATTACAAGAAACTTATCGACCGCCAAAAGGTGAATGGCCACGGGAATCAATCAGCATTGTGTGTCCAAATTGCCAGACATTCGCATATACACAGGTCAAATCATCCACTACTCTACTGACTATTCTTATTGGTATTGCTCAATTTTTCCTCGAGTTTTCTCTTCTTTTTATTCCCGTTTGTTCTCCCCCTGTTAAACAAATTAATCACTATTGTCCCAATTGCCATTCGTTTTTAGGTGAAGCACCTGCGCTTTCATAAAAAACAATTATTGAAATCTTATCACATTTTATATTTTATTTTAGTAATAAAAAAAAACGAAAACTCAACATGTACTCTGGAATGAGTCTTGCTTAAGTATAAAATATATGTATATATTTATATAGCAATTCAATAAATAGACGAAAAATTATTGTTTTGATTAACTATCAAAATCGTCAACCGTAATACGCATTGTATTTTGTGGTGATTTTCGGCGTGTACTACTAGAACCATTGACTTGAGTTCGATCATTATTATCATTTCGATTACGTTCACGATTGAGACGTTTTTGTTGTTTGTCATGTTCGATTTCTTTTCTGGTTTGTTGATCATACGGTGTATCAAAATCATTCACCGTTAAATATTCACCTTCAAGAACACCAATAACAGTTAAATCAGTTAGTTTATAAGGTTCTAGTCTAAGATTTGATTTAGATGCTTTTGTTGATGGACTTGATGTTTTATTTTTTTTATTTGCCGATTGATTTATATTTGATGACGATGATCCTGGTTCAATCACTATCCATTGTGCACGATCAGGAAAATAACGTGCTAAAGTAATTTTTAGAGCTTGCTTTGAAACATTTTTATAATGAAGATCATCGATCATAAACGATGATAAACGTGTCAGTACGTGGTTTTCAAGATATTCATATTTAGCAGCTATATTTTCTTTTAATGGCCAATGAATTTCAAATCGATGTTGAAAATAATCTCCATCATCATCTTTTGAATAGACTATATTAAGAAGTAAATCTTTTTTTGCTAATGATTCAGGATGACCTAATAATTCAAATGCATATGAATCAAGATCCTGAACTTTTGCTTGTCTAAAACCAAAGTAGAAGGAAAAAGAATGATACTGTTTATTATTTTCGAATTAAAAATAAAAATTACTTTAATGTAGTAAGAATCGGTTCGTGCACGATAGAAGCCGTTTGACCGTTTTCAATTGCATAAAGACGAATAAAATCTAATGGTTTAACGTCACGTGAATAACCGACAGGAACTTTACATTCAATATGTTTGGCAATACTTTCACGGAGTACATTGAATGGAGATATAACTGGCAATTCAAATATTTCTTCTAGTTCAATCATTTCTAGTTTTGGATCGGTATGAACTCAAATGGAAAAAAAAGAAAGAAATTTACGCAATTATGATCTAAACAAGTTTCGAACTACAGTACATTCTCGATGATGTCTAGTCTAATGATGACTCTTCAAAACAAAATCATTCATATTAATGAACGGGTGAAAAACTGACGAGTTATGATTGATTTCTATTATATTATTCGGAATTTTTACTCCAGACTATAATAATAATAATCAAAAACGAATTTTTTTATTTGTCAAATACTATCAAGGTTTTCTATATCGTAAGTAATTATTTTTCTTCGATTTTAACTCATTCAATATTATTGAAAATTTTTACATGAAAATCTATCGTCTGAAAACAGTGCCTGCCATTGTTATAAAATGAAAGAACGTAAATTTCATTCATACTAGCTTCATTTGGTTGATAATTTTTATCAATAATTCTTGAAATTTTCAATCGAACATGATTTTTCTTTGCAACACTTCCTGGTCTCATTGTTAATTGAGCTCCGTTTGTAAGTTCATTAGCAGTCAATGTTTGATCAAAATCATTCAATGGTATTCCATCATCAATTAATGTTGGTTTCACTTCACATAAATGATATTCATTATCAGTGTCTAAATAGAAAAATAATTCGATGTAAAGAATTTTTTTTAAATAAAAATTATAACAGCGTTAATAAGAGTAAAGACTGAAAAATCATTTAATAAACATTTTATCGATTTTTAAACCAATAATTTCATGAGAAGAATTTTTTGGATTTCAATCGAAAAATTTTATTTTTTAATTTCTGATTTTTCCATGTATAGATTCGAATATTTCGAACGTAACCCTACGTTCANTGAACGTAGGGTTACGTTCGAAATATTCGAATCTATACATGGAAAAATCAGAAATTAAAAAATAAAATTTTTCGATTGAAATCCAAAAAATTCTTCTCATGAAATTATTGGTTTAAAAATCGATAAAATATTTATTAAATGATTTTTCAGTCTTTACTCTTATTAACGCTGTTATAATTTTTATTTAAAAAAAATTCTTTGAATTAAAAATCAACCATATTTATTTTTACAATGAATTCTTTAATTCGATGTAGTTAAATCTCAATTTATTTTACTAACCATCCATATTTAATTCTTGTTTAATTAACAACCATAAATGTGACAGTGTTATGTTTTTATCAACAACAAGTTCTAATGAACATGGATCCCGATCAGATAGAATGTAAAGAAGAAAATCATTCTCTTTTAATGATACGCCAAATTTTAAACATAAATTCGTATTATTCTGTTTAAATTCAATTGAATCCACAGTTTGATGATCATAAACTAAGAAAGCCGAACGAAAAAAGAAAATTTCTTTTCGTCTCATCAAACAATTCACCTACGAGGAATGTGTTCAACATCTGGATCATCAATACATAAACGACACATACAGGACTCTATTGATAAATTAAATGCTTGAATTGCCATCGATTTCACATGTCCAATAGACTGACAAAAAAAGAAAAGTAAATATTAGAATTCGAAAAAGACTTGTTCCTAATCGTACTGTTGTATTTAAACAACTATAAGTCATTGGCTTTGTATTATTTGTATCAATACTATTTTTAACTGTTAATGATAATTGATTTATAGCCATATTCGTACTGTTCGATGATACATTTTTCCAATTAGGTACACTAGAAAAGAAAATCTTATCGAACAAACTTAAAATTAAGACGACGTTTTTGTTTTACAAAGAATTTTTATCATCAATCCCTAATGTATCTCCATCTTGCAAATGTAGTTGAGCTAATGTTTGCTTTTCTTCATCGACTTTATATTCTCGACGTGATTTGCGATTATTTTTTTCTTCTAAATTCAATTTGCCCATGCGAATTTGTCTTAGTTTCTGAGCATCAACATGTCCAAAGTAATCATAATAGAGAATTTCTTTTAATTCTAGTAATGTCGTATTTTTTGATATATGTTTTATAGTTTGTAATCGTGCTGCATGAACATGCGCATCAGGAAAACCATAAACTATAGTAAGCATGATTGGTTCAAACTCTTCACCTTGTAGAACAGTATCTGGTAATGGCGATGAACTTGTATAAACGATAATATTACGATAATTGGATAGATCGCTTTTATCTAAGGTTTTATCACTACTGGAGCAGACTAATTCATTTATCACATGTAATTGACCAGAACGAAGTTTTTTAGCAACATAAAAATGATTTCCTATGCCATAGACATCCTATATAGAAAGCATAGTACTAAGTTTTTAACCACACAGTATTTTTAATTTATAATTAATGTAGAGGCGGATCTTGCTAAAGTGAAGACTTATCGAAAAGAGATTAAACATTGATTCAATGATAGACTGTCACATACAAAATTTCTCGAGATGTTTTGAGTGTAATGATACACAAGGAAAGAGCTTTTCTATGGCAGTTCATATATGTCAAACTTGAAACTTGAATTCAATTGAAAATTGAAAATTTCAACTTTTAAACCAATAGCATTCCGAAGAATCGTGACTCACACATATATCGCTGTGAGTTGAAAGTTGAAATTCCCCATTTTCAACTGAATTCAAGTTTCAAGTTTGACACTACTGAATGGTTTAATGAGAACTTGAATGAAAAAGTAAATTTCGCTTTGCTAAATATTATCATACCTCTAATTTCGAAATAAAGTCATTCATTTTTGTTCGCTTGTCAAATATATGTTCGCCATATTTATCTGGAAATAATACTTGATCATTGTTATTTAAAGTAAGTCGACAACCATCTATAACTTCAAACCATTCACTTGGATATATTGTAACTTGTAATTGACTTTTATATTTTTCATACGTCTCACTAAAATCCAAATAGAAAATCAAAACACGAGCCTCAAATATTGCTCACAATTAATCTACCGTTTTCCATCTAGAATTTTGTTTTTTTCTACAACTTCATCAAATAACCATTGCGGTATTGAATAAGGAATATCTAAAATCAAAATTCTTTGTTTTCGAAATCAAAGTAATACATTTTCTTCATACTATCTGAACAATCCATTTTTGATCTATTTCGATCTTTTTGTCGATAAAATAACATATAAGCACAATCACTTTGTCCATAATGCTTTTTTATTTGATCTCGTGTCACACACGTTACAAATAAATCATCAAAACAAAACCAATGTTCATCATTATCAATATCATTATTTGATGAAATTTCATTTTGTGATGATTCAAAATCCATCTCATCGACGTCATTCATATCTATATCCATGTCACAATTTCGTTCAACTAATCGAACACGTTTATCGTCGACTTGAAATACATCAGGGTAATTTCGAAGAAACTATTGAAAAATATTATTAACTAAAATTTTAAACAAAGAAGAAAAAGTATATAGATATACCTTCGTGAAGGAACAATGAACACCACGACTACGATTCCATGATGTTGTCGTATTTTTACGATAAATCTAAAATTCAGCATTGATTATCAAGTGTATAAATTAATTTGAATACATACTTGAAGAAGATAATCAATAGTAACATAATCGTCACAAGATAACAGTAACGTTTTAACTAAATCAAGTTTTTTCATTGTCTCCTCTTTTGTATCAGCTGATTCATTTGAGTTTCGATTATTATTCGGTGATGTATTCGAGATGTTACTATTTTGGTTGCTAGTTGGTTTTTGTTTATTTGCAGATTTCGTCTAATATAAAATATAATGATTGAATAATATCGAAAAAGAACATAATTATAAGTGTACATCAATTCTCATATGACATTTAAAAAAGGTATCCTTTCGAAAAATAGTCAAATATACAAAAGATTGAATATTAATCACATTTTTGATTTACACGTATATGATGAAAGAAAAATTAGTAATAATTATTGTAATTAATCAATTATTTTCTGATATTCAGTCCTATATAAACCTACTGTGCACTATATAGATGACTGATTACATCGATTAAATTGGTTGTTTTAAACAGAAAAAAAGAAATTAAAATATTTTCATACTGATGGCGGTGGTGGAGAAACCCATGTGCCAATATGATCGATATCTTTTATATAACCATAATAGTGTCCCGAATAGCATGTACCTTCATGAATAACAACGGCAAATAATTCATAATTTGTTTCAATGACTGATTCCTTGAAATTGAAAAATTTTAATGAAAAGCAAAATAAAACGAACTTCTTTACTCACTTCACAAAATTCTTTTAAATCAATCTCAAATGGAAACTCGTAACGTGACGTTTTTTTTTGTCGACTACCAGTTTTAATATCATAAACAAAACGTTGCAATGGTAAAGTTAATATTGGCGGCAATTTACTTATTTTTGCCCACTGAAAATTAAAAAAACAAAAAATACGAATAACAAAAAATATTTTGTTTTCTTTCTTTTTAACCTTTTCAGCATCACATAGTTTATTCGCACATGATGAACATCGGTATTGATTATCTCCTATTAACTGTTCTCGAATGGTAAATATGTTCGCTAAGGACGTTTGCAGATTAGGACTATCTTGTACAACTAATGGTAGGTCTTGATAATCTTCCTAAACGAAAAAAAATGTACTTGAGAAATAACGACTAGATAACAAAAGCAAATATTTACTGATCGTTTGAATATTTTCTGGCAAGCTTTACACTGTGTATAATTGATTGTAGATCCTTCGTAGCATAAACGTATTAAGTTTGATTGTTTTGTACCTTGTAAAGATTTTTGAATAGCATCAAATAATAAACGATTTAGTTCATGAACATCTTGATGATCAATAGCCTATTAAAAAAGTGTGTTCAAAACGGTTTTTCTTCTTTTGTATATAACTATAAATGCGAGAACAAACTTCATGTGATTGCCAACCAAAACTATCTGTTAATCGAATGGATGAACAAGCTTGCTGATTAAGTAAAAGCATTTCAGCAAAAAGACGTTGTAATTCGACAATTATTTTACGAACCTATCGTTTTGTTTGTAGAAGATATAATCAACTAACAAACAAACTAAATAAAAAAAATTACTTTTAAACTACTTCCTCCATTAGCTGATAGTGAAGTTTGCTCATTGTAATTTGCTGGAAGATTAAGATCTTTTGGAGTTAGATGGAAAAGAGGTTCTAAAGGAAAAAATAGATTTTTATTTCAAAAATTTCAAGTTTACGATATAAATCAAATTTGAGATAATCCTATGTTTGATAGAAAGGTTTTAAGTTACGTACTCCAAAGTGAAAGATTAGAGAGCTAACCTTTGCATCGTACTTAATAGCTTTTGATTGTGAAAAAACGCAGAATAAAAACACTGAAGTTGATATATTTTTTTCCTCTCGTGATTGTTTTGAGTATAGAATATAAAAACTAGATGAATTTCTATCGACCATCCATGAAAAAAAGAAACATTCTCATGATTTATAAAAATGAAGAAGAAAAGCTCTTGTATAGATTACAAAATAAAACTTTCTCAGTTATAACGCGACCCTCAGAAAATATTCGATTACTTTCATTCGATGTTTGCTCGGCGTCAAACGATTTTCTTGTAGTCAATTACGATGCCATTTTCTATCGAAGAACTTATCTACGAGTTCGATATTTGATACGAATACAAAAGATGACGATATTCAAATGTCACCTTATCAAAAGAAACATTCCTTCGATGATTTGCTCGAGAAAATGTCAACCTTCTGTCGACTATTTGATATACTTCATATGTAATATGATTTCTGAAAGCATTGTAAATTCTCAGTTGAAAATACTGTTTCCATTTTCGTATAGATTATACAAAATTGACTTTCTTTTCATCGTTGCTATCTTTTGAATAGATTTATTTAAGACTTGATTCTATTTTAATTAAAGTTATCTTGGTCTATTTCGAAATATAAAATCTCCGTCATCGTAGTAAATAGTTATCTTGATGAATATCTATTGCTATGGTTGCTTAAATTTCCTAGTGTTTAATTCATTTCAATTAGAAATCCATTCAACTTTTGTTGCCTTGCTGCTCTTTTCATCATAGAATACATACCACGAAACGCTGGTGTATAGAGCAATGTTTGAATGAGTACATTTAGATAACTATTAAAATAAAATTTATATTTATATTCGATCGAAGAAAAAACCAGTCTCACCAAGTAGCTCCTTGATTTTGTAATCCGCATAATTTCGTTTCATTTCTTGGGGCTGGCGGTTTTTCAGCTGATTTTACAGTTGTTACTTGATGAGAAACTACACATATGGAAAACATTTCTGAATGAGAATACTTTTCTTCGAATGCCGTACTTACATTCTCCTCCTCCGCCATCTTCTACAAAGAGATCTTCTAGCATTTTTATAAAGAATCTAAAGATTAAGAAAAACCAAAACCGTTAATCTACTTTAATTCCCAAAAAGACAAAAAAAAAACATATGAAAAAAAAACTACGTGACAATCAATGTTATCACAAATTAATAATTTAAAGTAATGATTGTGAAAAGAAAAACAAGACATATTCTTAATGATCAACAGCGTCTTTATTTTTTTCTAAGAATTCTTTGTATTTTGCCTCGTTCATCAATATTTTTCCCATATCATTTTTATTTTTATCATCAACTATTGCTTGTACAAGCCAACCATCGCTATATGAACTTTTATTAATTAGATCAGCTTGAGTTTTTAAATTTTCATTCACTTTTGATATTTCACCATCAACAGGCATAAAACAATCAGCAACAGCTTTAACTGATTCTAAGGTCGCAAATGTTTCCTCTCGTTTTAATTTCGTCCCAATGGCTGGCAATTCACAATAAACGACATCACCGAGCGCATTTTGAGCAAATTCACTGATACCAATTCGAACTTCATTTTTACTATTGATCAGTTGTACCCATTCATGCTTTTTCGTATAGAAGCGTTCGTTGAGTGCACGTGCTGTTACATGGAATTGACGAATGGAATGAAATTTAATGGTATGACGAAATAAAAATAAAGCTGATGCCGACATAGATAATCGTTTTTTACTTTTGATTTCGTATCAGATCGAAAAAATATAAAAAATAAGTACGAAACGCATTGTATATGAATGTAGTAAACAGGCAAGACCAAATGTTTAGATTCGTTTGTACTGTGACCAATGATGTTCATTGATAAATTAAAATAGAAAAGATGTCTCGTTATGTAGGTTGTAGCCGTAGGATTTCTATATAGCTAGAATGTATGAAAAGAATCCGTCGATTTATTAGTGACACAGAAAAATAAGAAGCAATCTCGATGTTGTCTGTACTTCTTCCCAAAAGAAACTATTCACTAAATTTAATTCCCGGCGAAGGTTTGTTGACAAGATTAATCTATCAGTCTTTGATAACTTAATGATTTCTTCACGGTGAATTACAGATTTTATGAAATGACGTTTCTTTATGAAAAAATAAAATTTTATACTCAAAATAAATTATGGTAAAACGATTTTTAAAAAAAAGTAAAATTTAGAAGAATTTTTATTAGTCAATTTCTTGATTATAACGTTTCGGTGTTGGCATATTAAAAACAGGTACATTTAATTCGTTCCAATATTGAAAATCAATAGTTTGCGGTGTAAATATAATATGTTGAGATGATGAATAATATAAAGTATTTTGATAAAGAATTTCAAGTGACGAGTTTCGTTTTTCATTATCCTAAAAATAGTTTAATTAACAAGAACAAAGAATTCAAGAAGTTTTCTATTATCACCATATAAATATCGATTTCATCAAGTAATCGAAATGGTTGATAAATAGATTGCCAAAGTGCAAGTAAAAAACAAAAGGTTGATATTGATCGTTCACCGCCAGATAACAATGCTGGATATCGTTGATCTTTTCTTATCTATTATACAAAACAAAACAAAGTTTAAACGAATGTTTTGCCGTTTATTGAGCTGAAACTCACGATTAATTCAAGTTGTTCTTTCTTATGATCTATTTTAATATCACAATCATCGAAATAATATTTTTTCATTAAATTTTGAAATTTAATTCGAAGATAATATTGATGTTGTTCAGCAATTGTAAGAAAGCCTTCTTGACGTTTGTTTATAAATTGTTTAAGATACTTTAAAGCAACGAACAAATTATATTGAAAAGAAAACTAGCATTTACCTACTTCAATTTGTTGATAACATCTTTCATAAGTTTGTTTATATTCTTTTGCTGCATCTCTTTCGGTTCGATATTTATTAATTATTTCTCGACGTTTTTCATAACTAAAATAAAAATACAAAAAAAAAGGGGACAATTTAGAAGATCATTCAATTTACGTGTCTCCATTAGCTAGAATATAATTGTTAATAGCATCGAGTTCATTTTGAATGTCACGAACACATCGAGTAACGATAGTTGTTCTTTTTGGTTTCTTCAAACAATGGTAGAATTTAGATAAATAAATCTAATATAAAGATTTACTTTTGATTGTTGTTTAGTTAATTGTTTTAGTAGTTTTTTGCATTCACGAATACGTGCATTGGTTTCAGTAGATTTTTTCTTTAAATTTTTAAGTTTTTGTTTAATTTCATAACGATTCGATTGTTGAGCATTTATATTTTCTATGAGAAGATCATATTGATGAGTTTTGAAATCAATTTTTTTTATTGTATTTTCATAATTTTCTGTTAGATCGGCAATTTGTCGAACATGTTCATCTTCTTTTGCTTTTGCTTCATCATATTTGCCAACTGTTTCAGTATAAGTAATCAAATAACTTTTAGCTTTTTCTTGTAAATCACTTAGAGAACAATCCACAATTATTGGCATTATACCATTAAGATGATCGAGTTTCTTAATTAACAAATATATATATATATATATATCGATATAATGAGGAATAAAGTACACTGCATGAAATATTCATTAATATCTCTCTTTTTATTTTAATGTTCACCATAATATTTAGTCTTATTCCAACATTATTGATTGAACTATTTTACAAGAATTTATATCGTATGCATCGACAATATGAATNCTCTTCGTATGACATTTTCTCAGTCTAACATCTAACCTCTGCGTATTCGAAGTTAACCATATCTTAGAAACGTAATACAACTTTAGATAAATGAGTAGCATTGAATTGTCTAATCTATTTCATGCTATATCGTTACAAAAACTGATTTTACTAATTACGCTTACTAATTTGCTATAGTCTAGGAAGACTACTGATTTTCGTCATCAATTACCTTCATAAGTTCGTTAATTTTCGTTTTACTATTGGCAATCGATATCTTTGTTTGATTCATTTCATCAGCTATTGTTTGTCGAGTACCTTTTAATTCTTTCATAGACGAGTTGATATCTTGAATTTGTGAATAAGAAAGTTTGATATCGACTTCTAATTTTTCCATTGATAATGATTGTATATTATTTGTTAGAAAATATTTAAGTGGTTGTTTCTCATTTGTATATATTCGAAATGTTTTGTCAAATTTGATATTTGTACCATCAAATGTCCATGCTTCAACAACTTGTTTCACTTTTCCATCAATTCTTTCCCAACGTAGTAATTTATTTTGCCGTAATTCTTTAACAGGCCCTAAGTTCTCGATTAAAATAGTAGCTTCTATTTGTTTAATATCAATTAATGCGCATTCCACAGTTACATCATCAATTTTTAGTACATCATAAATCGGTAAAAGATTGACTTCTCTGATACGTTTCAGTGTTCCTGATATATCGTGAACTTTAGTGGAATATGCTCTTATATAGATCGGTGGACGACAATCTAATGCATACGAAGAAAGTATTTCAAGTAGGATTTCCTCATCGTGCTTATCCGAACAAATAAAGGATGGCATAATAGATGCAAGATGTTTTTCAATTGCATATGACCAATGAAAATCAATACAATGAACATAATTACCTAGGAAAACGGAAACTTCAAGACAATAGAAATAGTTTGGCGAAGTTTTACCTATTGGACCAAGAGGTTTTTTATGAAATCGTTCATCATTCTGAATTGCCTTTAAACAGTCCGACATCCACATACCATAGGCTTTTGTTCTATCTTGATTTATTTTAATTGATTCATCGAGATTTTGTTGTCTTTGTTTTAATTCATCCTTGAGAAAATCCATAGTTATTTGTTTCTCAAGTATATTTTCATTGTTCGCACGCATATCATTATTTAACGCTATCATTATTTTATCTAATTCGATTTGTTTTTCTTGTTCAGTGGATATTTCTCTATCAATTTCTAAACGTTGCTGATCGATATCATCGGATTGTTGATTTAGATTTTCATATTTATCCTAGAGAAAAAAGACAAATCCATTTCTAATAGTTGTTTTTTTTTATCTACCGCATCAAAATTTAAAGTCAACTCAAACAAAACCGTCGTCTACAAGAATCTGTTTTCACAGTATTACTTTATCTCTATTGGGTAATTAAATAAACTTACTATTTGCTTTTGTAAGTAGATTTGTTCAAGTTCAATTTCTGTTAAAACTTGACGGTAATCTTCACGATCTTGTCTAAGGCGATGAATACTATGCTGAATCTTCTGTTTTTGTTTTGAAAAATAGGACAACAGTTCATTTAAACCAAATGTATCCTTTTCAAAATCACATTTTTCTATTAAGTAATTCGCTACTATTTGATCTATTTCATAAATTTTATTCTAAAGGAAAACAACAAAATTATAGTTAAAATGTTTTTTTTCCTCTTCGTCTTACATTATTTTCAATGGTTTGAGCGTTAATATCATCTTTGGTTGATTGAGCTTGATCTAAGTCATTATGTACCTCAAATAATTCCTAAATTACAAAAAAAGAAATAAACATTTCATTATCTGTTTAATCTTCTTCAAATATCGAACCTGCTGTGCTTGAGCAGCACGAGCTGCGATCAGTTCAACTTCTAATAGATGTCGTTTTTCGTCATAATTACGTCTAAGCTCGATTTTTTTGACTTCTTGTTCTAACGGTTCTAATCTTCGAAGCATATCGAGATGTTTCTATTTCAAAAGAAAAGTCAATGTAAAGATATTGAGTTGACAAAAAATAAACACGACGAATACTACCTCTTTCATAGTATTAACTCGTTGAGTAAGTAAACGAACAGTACAAACACCTTGTTCGTAAGCTTGTTTTATTTGGTCTAATTGTGATACTTTCATATAAAACTATAGAACAAATTCGAAACAAAACAAAAGTAGACAACTAAGAAAAAAAATCAGTTTTACTTGGTATTTTTTTGTTGAATCGCTACTTATTAGAAATGTTTTTGCTATTTCTTGATGTAATACACATAATGGATTTTCAGGAGATATTGATAATGCTTGGATGATTTCATCAATGGTTTCCTTACGTGTGCTCATTATCCTATGATTAGCGCCTAAAAATGTTATAGAATTTATGAATAAAAAACAGAACTTTGACTCGAACTTCTTCTTCACCTAGAATTTTATAACCGGATTGTCGAGAACCGATTCTTCGTATGATTTGAATTTCTTTACCATATAGTTCAGGTTTATATGCTTCTGGTCCCTCATTGGCTAAGATAATAGTTAGCTGAGCTGATCTGAATAGACAGCAAAGAGACAAGTTTAGAATTGAATTTTTAATCGAACAAAATGATACTATCAGAAGTCAATGCTTGACTTTATTTTTGAAGAAAAAAACGGCTTCATTCCACCAGTTTACTACCATAGAATATTTATAGAGAAGGCACTGTTGTTTTACTATAATCTAAATAAGTTTATTTCTAATAGATTTTCATCATGTTTATCTCTCGCTTCTATTTTCGTTCTTCTCAGAAATATATCGCTGAGAAAACTAGTAATATTTATTTTTTCATTTGAAAATGCACAAGAAGTGATTGATTTATTTACGTTTCGCCTTTTCTAATAAAAGATTGAACATTGGAAGTTCGTCCAGTGGTCCGCGCTTGTGCACCCAAACAAAGACATACCGCATTTGCTATCGTGGATTTTCCTTAAAAACAGATTCATTTAGCATATTGATTCTACTGATTGTATGACCAGTTACCTGAGCCATTTACACCGGTAATTATTTGCATGTGTGTCGGATGAAATTGAATAGAAAAATATTTATGACACATAAAATTGAGCATATGAAGCTCTTTAATTTGACCGATACTAAAAGATTTCTTCATGGTATCTAGTATCGATTTCTTTTTACTTAGATGAATTATATCATTATTGTTCATGTCAGAGTTGGATGCAACCGGTCGTTTATGAGTTTCCATCATGTGAATCAAATGAAACGTGTACTTTCAGTGCCGTTTCAACGAAGAAATTGTTTGTCTTCTGAAATGAAAAAACTCCATTAATCAACAGATAAAATTTCATATGATCATAAATTATCAGATTCAATTTTTTTGCTAGACGCATGTTATAACAAAAGTAAATATGTAATCTTTCAAAACAGTTTTTGCTAAGCGACAATATATATATATGTGGGGGGCAGAATTGGGATCCGGGCAAAATTGGAATATTGGATTATTTGACCAATCAAAATTACAGAAGAAATTAGAATTCCAATTTTGCCTAGGCAAATTCCGAATTTGCCCGGATTCCAATTTTGCCTACAACATATATATATATATGTATTGTGTAAAATGATGAATTAATTCGAATGCACAATTGTCATTTTCGATCGAGTAATAAATTCAGAATTCAGTAAAAATAATAACTATACTTTTGTAATTTTATTATTGACGTGGACGTAGTATTTGGGTAAAATATAGCACAAGAATGCAGATAAGAAACTCCATAGATTTCTATTTTAAAATGACATACTACAAATAGATAAAACAACTGGACGAGAGTGAACTTCAAAGTCATAAATTTTCTTTCTACTAAAAATGATCGTTTCGCACTGATTTTAACATAAAATTTCACATCGAATATTGACTCAAAATACGTCATATCTTCCATTGAGTGGCAACTTGCAGAAGAGTAAACAGTAGATTTTTCTTTTTGAAACTAAGTACACAAACAACATCAAAGAATCTAAAAGAAAAATGAATAAAATGCAAGAGCGAAAATGAAAGTATTGAAAACAGATCATTTGGCTTGAATAAAGCTGGATTGGTCAATGTTAAAACATTGAAATCATGTTTTTCGAAACAGATGTCCTTAGTAAAAA
The DNA here is from genome assembly GCA_900239745.1 of Rotaria magnacalcarata. Classification (NCBI taxonomy): domain Eukaryota; kingdom Metazoa; phylum Rotifera; class Eurotatoria; order Philodinida; family Philodinidae; genus Rotaria; species Rotaria magnacalcarata. Next base: position 17,346 of record OENM01000601.1, read on the forward strand.
ATACTCTTTTTGAAATATTAAAATTAATTTCACGAAATGTAACAAAAGATGCATTCAACCCTGTGGCAACTGCACGTTGAATGACTGATAGATATTAGATATATTTAAAAATACTACACGTTATGCATGATCAGTCAACTCAATCAAGCATGACGATTAGTTACTCATGTGACTACAATCGTTCTAAAATTGACAATTTCATCACGATTTATTAGTGGAATAAATCTTGCAGTTATGTCTGGATATTATCGTTAAAAAAGAGGATTTTAAAATGTAGAATATCTTTAATCGGAGGACTCACACATTTCTCGGCACGATTCGACCAGGGACCGATACCAACTCAGATTGTACTAGTTTTAAATAGATATCAACGTGCTGTCTCGATTCCATATATTACTCGCCAGATTGTATACTTTTATTTTAGCTGTACAAACTCACAAGTGGACTCAATCAGAGAACAATTCTAGTTAGTATACCCTTGTAATATAAAGCCTCACCAAATTCTTCTCATTCTCTTCAAAAGTTATTTTTACTGAAATGGAATAGTCCCTTTTCACATATCGATTTCTAACTTTATTTAGTTTGTTTATTTAACAAAATTTGTTTTTAAAAATACATATTTCAAATATTTTCGACAAAACTTCATGAGAAAGTTCTTACGGATGAATGTAATACATTTTTCTTTCAGCTGGAGATTTTAAGCAATCTCATGAGGAAAATTCAATAGTTATTCTACTGTTTTTTGTGTACTCAAAAAAAGTGAGTACACTCTAGATTCGGTCAGTGTGTCCGGCCGT
>OENM01000601.1:18305-29194 GCA_900239745.1 Rotaria magnacalcarata
ATGATAATTTTGGTGTTCAGACATTCTAGAATGACTCATATGTCCCATGTACTTTTTGCAGTACACATAACTCTCGGATGAAATCCGAAGTTTCCACATTTATTTAGAAATAAAAGTATTAAAATTAAATTTTAATTAATTGTTTTTCAATAGAGTTTTTCATAAAATCTTATTTTATTAAAATATGAAATTGATTTATTTAGACAATAAAACAGGGTCTATGAATTCGCACTAAGTTAGTAAAAATTATATTAAGCACGGTTGGTCAAAATAAAAGATTATTTGACAAGAAAATTCCATCATCAATGAGAATAGCAAAATTGAAAATATTTACTCGTCAATTGTTTCCATTGCAATTAAATAAGTGATATGAAATTCAATTTATTTATTGTTATTGATAACAAAATACAAAGGAATTAATTCAAATAATTGTCAAGATCGTCGTTTTTTTTTTAATTTTCAAAATAAAATGTTAAACATTTTAAGATTGAAAAAAGAATTTTCTACTAAAAAAATAAAAACAGCACAAAGTCGTGCTGTCAGTATTTTCCACGACTATTAAAAGGGGTGACGCTCATAAGAATAGGACAGATCGAGAAGAAAAATAATCTGAATAGTTTTGTTTTCTACAATCGATATAATCATTTGCAATATAAACAATATTTTCAAATAAAAATATGTATCCTGGTTGACGAAACACACTGAGATAAAAAATAAAATTGCTGATCTAGGAACATCTCCGGCATTCCTATTTCAAAAATTTCTTCTCTTCGATGAATTTGATTAGACTTACGGTCCTTTCTGTTGAAAGATTCTCTACAAGCAATACATTGAACATTCACTGCAACATCCCAATTTACAAGATACCATGAGAAAAGTGTTTCTATAAATAAAAATATGCGCTTGTTTTATGTAAATCATAGATCCATTGTACAACTATGTCATATAAGTTCGTAGAACAACCCACGTTAAGTATAATAATCAATTCTTAATATTCCATAACTATTATTGAACATGTTCTATTTACATTTGCGAACTAATTAAGTTTATACACAATGATCAACATGAAATTGAGTAATAATCATTTTACCTATTGAATTTTATTAATAAGTTTGAATGAAAATTTAGTATGAACAAAATTGAATATGTGTTGATATTAGTTCATAAAACAAAAAGAAATCAGACCACTTTTGGATAAAGAAAGCTATCCATGGATAACTTCGTTTTATTTCATATACGAGATTAGATCTACACCTTCATGAGAAAATAAAATATCAATTAAATAGAAATATTAGAATTTCGAAAACTATTCAAATATATCTTAAAAGTCGAGTTGATCATTTAATTTTCATTTGTTCTACAGAACCAAAAGTTCATGTATTCTTTAAAGTAAAATAAAGATTTTTTTCTCGTTCTGTTTAAAATTAATGGTATCATGAATGAATAATGTTATAGGCGACGAGATAAACCAATAAATAGTATACTTCTGATACAAATACAAAACTATTTCACCCTTGTCTTTCCTATAGTAATTCTGGTATGTCAAACAATTTCAAGTGTAATATCGCATGATTTAGAATCTTGATATAAATATAAACTAGAATAAGATCGTGGTGATACTTGACTCATTAAAAGTCAGAATTGATTATATGTTTTTCCTCGAGTATCAAGAGAATGAAATCAAGATTATGCTTTAACCATTTATTTATTTACATTAAATTAAAAAACTGTACAAAAAAAAAGAAAAATTATTATTGTCGTTCTCTTGTACGTTTATTGCTGAACCAGACACGAATTTGAGCCGGTTTTAATTGAGTTCGAGTTGAAAGTTCATCAATTGTTACTTTTGATAGATATTTATCAACCTTATAAAAATGTTCTTCAAGAATTCGAATTTGTTCAGAAGAAAATCGACGAGTCTTCTCTGGACGAACCTGTAAGGAAGAAAAATTTACATTTGAATAATTACTTACTACTGGTTGAACATTGATATTTCCATTATTAGTATAATATGCATATGGTTGATGAATAGCACATGTACTAACTGGAGGAGCATAATGAACAGGACAATAGCATGGATCTGAAACATAAGAAAATGATTCATCGCTTGATGAATAACAATATGAGAAATCTTGATAATAAGACATTGTAGACAGATATTCAAGTTTTTGAAATGAATTGAATGTGAAATGCAAGCCTATATATATATATTGAAAGAGAGAGAGAGAGAGATGCGCTGATACAAGACAATTAATCAAAAGTTGGAAACAATTAACGAGCGAGCTTATCTTTGATTAATTGGTATAGAACAAAAATGAAACATGAAAAGCTTTTCCTGCGCGTTTGTTTTTTCTCTGTTCTGTCATAGAAATGTTCCTGTTGTGTTATACATTTATAATTGTCGCAGTCAAAGAATAGTCCGAAATTATCAATCGTCTCTCCAAAGAAATTTTCTCTTCACACCAGACCGATGTCGATATTTGAAAGTGTCAGTACATCGTTACAGACTAAACAAAGGCGCGTTTTGATACTTGTCGCAAAAGAAAAAATAAAGATAACAAGTGATTTTGAAGATTTTAGGAAGATATGTGAACAGAAGAATCAATTTATGTCATAGGATAATCATTTAAGAAGTGCCATAGAAATTTATTTTACTATGTCATTCTTCGAAATCTCTCTTAGTTGCGAATGCATAGAACATTTTGTGCGCTATTCTTCCATGAAATAGTTAGATTAAAGTCAACATCTTTTAACAATTTACTTTTTATTGACTACAATCGTTCTTTTTCATACAAAATACAGTTTCATGTAGTATTTTACAAGAACTCGGGACACAGACATAGGTAAATGATGAATAGAGAAGAAATCTTGAAAGAATTCGTGGCATAAAGCTCATGATTATTTTATATGATAAAAAAGAGGTTACTACACGACATTGATTTCAATTTCAATTATGTTGTTTTCTCAAAAATTTGGGAGACCATCGATTCACGTAGAACATTATTCTTTTTTGACGCTTGTTAGTGACTAACTGAAAGAGAGAGAGAGCATACTGCTGTCAATCAATATTAATAGTCTTACTCCTCATCACACTATCATCCATAAAAAAAGTAAAAGAAAATAAATGAGAAATCTATTTTGTACTAGTTGCGTCGTTATAGTTACTATCTCATGAAATGATTTTACGAGGCCATGATATCTATAAAAAAATCTTTTTAAACTATAGGCTTCCAGTATGAAGAGAATCACGAGAGTATGAGCTCCAGCTTTTCACCTTGACCAATCCTTTTTGAATTATAATTGAAGAGAATCAAAAATTTCAAATCTTTTCCCCTTTAATAAAGGATCATATCTACATTTACGAAAGTGATCGACTTTCAACAATGAAACGATCAAGTTTCACAGAAAGTCGCTCGCATGTTTTAAAGTACGCTTGCATATTTATAATGATCAGAATGAAATTCTAGAACTTATGCAATTCAGGGAATTGTGTTAGTAGAGAACCGTTTGTTCGAGACAGCACGTTTTCTGTTCTTGTTTACATCCACTGGAAAGATTGAATTATTTAATTAATAGACGGTGTGAAAGTAATACCTGACATCTGTCGATTGATGGTCAACGACTGGTTTTAATCAGAATGATTGACGCGAAGAGGAACGGTGCGTCTTTGTTCTGAATCCAGATTTAAAAACGAACTTTTTCATCATCATTAACTTCAACAAGAGACTATCATTCTCAATGTTTTCATTTGTCAATCGAACAGTGTTTGACATACCTTTAACGTGGAATCGAACTAGTTTTGAAGCTACACGTGCTAAATGTCGAAAAGCTCGAAAATTAATTGAAATTAGTGTCAATGGTAATATGAAAATAAGAAAATAAGAAAACGAAATTTTTCATGATCTCTTACTTCTCTTCTAGTACAATATGAAAAACAATTAAAATATATCTGTCAGCAAAATCTTGATGTTGAAAAAACTATCACTGAAACGAATGAACATTTACTGAAACATGAGAAAAAAGTTCATGTAATTGACAATCTAACGGACATGGCTTCAGAATCATTACCAGTGTTTTTTGATAAAGTAAATAGAATTTTTTTCCATGAAAATTTTCAACTTTAAAGTTTAACTTGCAGCGTATGGAAAAAATTCGCAGCACTATACATGAACATTGTAGTATTATTCGAAAAGTTCTCGAAGAAGAAAATGATTATTGGAAAGAAATTCATTTTGCTATTGATCAGTATGTTTTACCGTGTGATTGGACTCGAAATCAAACAAAATAGTTTTGATTATTTCATTTTAATAGAAACTTGATTACTTCCAATGATATCCATCCATGTATACAAGATATGCAAACGATAAACGAACAAAATTCTTCGAAATTACTGGTAAACACAATTTTTGATTCAATCAAATCATATGTAATCCTTCTAGAATGATGAACCACAAATATTAATGAACGTTGGTCATCCTATATCAACGAAACAAGAACCTATGAGTACTGATTTAAATCCAGTTAACTCAAATCGAGTTCTTCCCAGTATCAATCAAACATATGTTATTACACTTGAAGAAACAGCAAACAATGAAACGAACGAAACATTATCCATGGAAACTTGTTCACATGCCCATTTGATAGACATCAATACATCACCTATGTATTCTCAACCCAATCCTCCAGTACCACTTTATTTTTCTCCAACGATTCTTCAAGATGAACAAACTGAATCCATAAAAAGTGTTCTTTCTCCACTAGATCGAAACAGTAAAAGACAATAATTTTTTCTCATTTTTCTTATCAAAACTTACAGTGTTCGATTTAGTCAAGCCAAAATTAATAATTAATCGTGTTAGTCAAGAAGTTTTACTTGGTTATTTGAAAATGAAAGACATGAACGATATTGAAAATAATCATGTCCAATATCAGTCGAAACAGATTAAATCAATTCACGAAGAATCAAATATTCAACAACAGTAAACTTCTTCGCTTTTGCTTTCTCAATTGAATATAAATATGTTTTCTTTCTAGAAATTCCTTTGCTTTTCCAGAACCAATATCAAAGATTCGATCAAGACCTACAATAAAAAATGAACCAGAATCGATTCATACATCAGAAAATACGAAACCGAATCGAAATCGAAAACAATCAGTATCAGATGATAATGATAGAACATCGAGTACTATCACTTTACGTAAAAGGAAACCAATTTCTTACGCTAGCACGAATGATGAAACACCAAAACAAAAAAGAGTGAAAAAACAAAAAACTAATAAAATCAAAAGTATATCTAACTTCTAGCAGGAGTTACATTTGAATATAGGTTTATGTTTGTTTAGAAAAACAAGAAGAAGAAATACCAATACGAGAACCATCACCTTTACCAACCATCAATCGATCGATGCACTATAGTACTCGTTTTTCTACGCGTACGTTATTAAATGAATAAATAAATCGAATTGTTTTTCTGTTCTGTAACATAGGTTCTCATCGACTAAATAATTTTCCATTGCTTGTGAATGATGTAGAAAGTGAAGATGACAATGATAAAACGGAATTTTATGCTCCACATCAAAAAAGAATCACTAAACAAAATTCTCATCCATCAAAAAATGCTACCAAATCTAAAAAAAGATAAAACATTCTAACTTTATTGTTTTTTGAGTAATTTGTGAAACAATGAATATACATAGTGGTTTTTGTATCTTGTGTTTAAATAAACATGACTATTGAGTCGATATCATTTAATTCCATTTGAATCCTTTGTCTCTCGAATAAAAACAAGCGACACATTTTTTGATTTTTTTTCTTCATAACATTTTATAAAATGGGTAACTCAAATGAAATTCCAACAAGAAGAAAGATTAGAAACACTCCGGATCAACAATTTCCTGGAGGACCACAGGTGCTTGGTTCTGTTAACGAATACAATTACTATCCGGCTCAATATGCACCTGCGTCACAGGGCTATTATATGCATCGTCTAAATAAGTCTGTATTATCAAGTGACACGTATCTACAAAATGAATTTTATGGGCAATTACAAGCAAATGATGTAAGCAGTATTAACTGTTTTATTTAGTAACAAGTAAATAGTGTATAAAAGCAAGTTGCCCAGCCCCTGCTCTGGTTCAACAACCTGTTCCAATTCAACAGCCTGTTCTTATTCAACGTTCTGCTTCTATTCAGCAGTCTAATGTTCCAATTTCGCACAATTCAAAGAAACGCCATCGCCACCGTCATCGTCGCCATCACGGATCCAACAGTCCCAACCATGGTCACCGTCATCATCATCATCATAATCATGATGTACCTGTTCCACTTACTGCAAACTTACGTTCAAGTCCTATTGCTAGAGAACATCCCATTTCTAATAGTTTTTATACAAATGACACATTTCATTTAGTACAAAAACCTACCGTTGTTGTTGCCAGTAAAAAAAAATAACTACTCCTAGATCTGAATATTATTCAACTCCTGTTCTTGTAAAACAGAATCCACCTCTCGTATCTACTACTGTTTCTTCACCTGTTCCAGTAACAAGGACGACTTCTGAGCTTATTCCCGTATTGGTAACGAATCATGTGGTAAAATCAACTGATAAGAAGTCGATATATAACTATGAGCCAGGCGCATTGTCTATTGTCAGACAAAGTCGATCACAAACTCCAACAACCGGTAGTAAATGGTACGAACATGATTATGAAAAACGAATAAAAACATTGACTAACAAAAATATTTAATTCTATACATGTAACATTTTTAAAATAACAATTAAACATAAATGTAGTTTTTATTTCACTTCATTGTCAATTACTAATACATCGTGAAATAATTGAAAATCACCAATGAATGGTGAAAAAAATATTTATTTGGTTTCCAAACAGTACTTATGAATTCTTAGCAGGACGAAAACATGTAATAGTACTACATAAATATTTCGACTGTCTATATTGCTGACGATATCAATATTCAATCATTCGTATGTAACAATGTATCAATGAATTCAAGACCAGTAACTAGTTGATTTCTTAATGGTCCATGGCAACACAAATGACCTGTCCCCTTACCAGCGACATTGACAGCTTGTTCAGCTATAGACCAATCTGTTTCAACATCTGTTCCCTGAATAATAACTGTATTCATTAGGTATGATCGACCATTGAATTCACTGGTCCCACGAGAGTGAAATATATCCATTAATTATAACTGCTCTGGCCAATAGTTTTTTCATTTGGATAAAAAATGAGAATAAAAGTTTTAGAGAAAAATATCTTCCCATGAGACTTCAAATGTTGACCAATCTCATTGAATTGAATCTTTTCTACGACGTATAATAATTAATATTAATCGAAATTATCAGAGAAACAGTATTAGCAGAAATTATTCTTGTTTTCGAATCATTACAAGAATTAAAATAACATTGAAAAAAACATAAGTATATCAGTCAAGTCAAGAAAATGAAGGGACAATGAAGAAATTACTTAATCATAAAACTTATTTACAGATGACACAAATATGTTTAACAAGCAGTGATGATGCCGTGAGAGTTGATGGTTCGAATATTTGAAGTTAATATTACACTTTCAACGTAGCTGATCCTTACATAGAAATAACTAACTACAAGAAAGCGGTGATTCATCAATGATATCTAAAAATAATATTATTTATATCTGATAATATCGTGCTCTATACGATTCAATACATCACTGATGTGTTTATTTCGTTCTAATAAAGCAACTGGTCGAACAGTTTCGCCGCCTGTTACCTTAGTCTTACATTAATATAATTTCTTGATTGATAACTGAAATAATTATTTGCGTGATCATAAATATCTTCGACATACTGTCATTTTTTTAATCAACTGTCAACATTACTGCTAGACAAGATCGTTGGCCTAATCTCAACAGACACTTGTTGCTTTCGCATTTCATATTTGATATTTTTAAAAATTGATCTTTATTTTTGAAGAATTATTACAGTAAAACTTGTTACAAGATAGATTATTTCCACAAAGTATATGTACCTAAAAGCAGATTGTCGACGAAAAACAATGGATGACTTTTGCAATAAATTTCCATATTAAATCACCATGTGTTTCACAGCTGACGACGCAAATGCTAATAAGTAATGCACTCAGTGATTGTAGCAATGTTTAAATTTTCATTGATTTTCAAACATCGATGTAAAATTAAAATGCTAATTTCACAAAATTCAGAACATTGAATAGTACTTATCAGTAAAATAGTATTTTATTTGCAAGAAAATTTTCTAGTTATCTAATCAGTAGTAACATCACGGAAAGTATACACGATCCATTTCGACAATGAAAAATATTATTATAATAATAAATTTGATTCAACTCTTTACTCAAGGAATATTCTCTAACTTTGCTTATTATTGTTGTTTCTTTACTGTACATTATTTCTTTTGTGTAACAAAGTGATGATTGATAGCTATGTTGAACGTCTATGAACACGTGCTCGAATAGTATTTATTATGCTTATCCTAATTAGTTATTACTCTCAAGCGGTGCTCATTTTTCAAGTAGCCATTTTATTGAATATTTCATTTCTACTGAATTAATCCTGTTCTTTTCCAATGTGCCTTTACTTTAATTTATCAACTGGAAAAGAAATAACGTTAGAAGAGAAGGTATATTTTAGCATAATAAAGAAAAACATTTGATACAGCACAACAAATAATTCAGAACCTATTAAAAGATTTTGCCTTTTTTTTCCTGTATATATGTTATAATTTTTTGATTACAAGTTAATAGCGAATATAAATATACAATAAAAGAAGAAAAACAAGCTGATTCGAATTTAAAACTAATTAAAGTAAAAGAGAAAGAAAAGGAAACAAAGAAAGCGATGGAATGACTATAAGAACGTTTGTCTTCAACAAGAGCACCCGTATATTAATTGTAGATAAGGAAAATAAGACAAACTAATTCACTTTAATCATCGTTATCACCAGTTGTATTCTGAAAGTTTTTATTCGCCATCATTTGTTCCCATCTTTGTGACATATCGAGCTTTTTTCCAGGACGAACCAATGGAGCTTGAGCTTTCTAAAAAACAAGAAACAAAATAAAACTTTCAGCACATATCAAAAAGCGGTTTACGTCGTTTTCGTTTTTCTTTAATCGTTCTATTTTATCAAAATAATGTTCTTTGTCTTCTCCACGTTCATCTTGTAATACATTGCCTGAACCACTATTCACTGTTGGATTAACGGATGATGAAGCACCACTAACCGAATGACGTTGTTTTCTAAAATTAAATGAATACTTCTAACTGTAATATAGCGCGTCTTTCTTTCATTCACAAGTTCATATATAACATCACGTGTGCAATTTTCTTTCCGAGTAAATAAAATTTTCAATTTTTACAAAAATATATTCTTTATTATTGCCAAGTTATTCAATATATTAGTTATAATAATAGGATAAAAACGATGACGAAGAAATTAAGTTATTGTGATGAAGTTCTTTATGGACTATGAATTTACGTGAATATAAAAAGTTTACCTTAGTTCTTGTTCTCTTTCTTGACATTCACGTTTTTCTAATTCAAGTCGATCAGATGATGATAATTTCGAATAGTCCGTCGATTTATTTGATGCACTTATAATAGGTGCAGTTGGATTGGGACTTGGAAATTTACCACGAATAGATGAAACAGCTAAAACAAAACAAATCATCAGTAAATAAAACAATCGAGAAAATTTCTTACATGAACTAGTAGCAATTGGTTTTGTTTTTAAAGATCCATTTGACACTGACGTCAAAGGTCCATTCATTCGTCCACTATCTCTTCTTACTTTTTGAGTTGAAAGCATATTGGTTGATTGGCTTTTTGGTAATACGGAAACAAGTTCTTGATATTTTCTTGGATCAGAATGATCATCACTCGTATGTTGTATTCGACCTGATTCACGTAATTCAGCTTCTTTAGCACGTATGGCTTCAATTTCACGTTGAATTATATTATTGGTAGTTTGTGCTGAGACCATATTTTGATTTGATGCTGAACGATGAATTAAATTATTTGTTGAACTTGTACGAATAATTGGCACACCATTATTATTAAAACGATTCAGTTCTTGTGAAACTACATTAGACATTGGTTTACGTTCATCATTGGGTGATGTTCCATGAGAATCATAAACAACATTATGTAATGCTACTGTTGAACGACGTGGTGATGTTAATTCATTGGGTGAGTTATGTGCTTTGGATGTAAAAAAATCTAAATTTGATAAAAATGAACTATTCTTAACAGATTGTTTAGCCACTGTTGATGAATCAGGTTTATTTAAATCATTTTTTGAAACTGTTGATAACGAAGATAAATCTTCAGCTAGACCACATTTTTTACGTTGTCGTTTCAATTCTTCTTCTTTTTCTTTTGTTTCACGAATTTCACGAGCTATTAAAGTTTCTGAATAGTAACCATTGGGTATGATAACTGGTGATGATGCTAAAGAATCAGCTCCAGACCGAGTTATCTGATCAGTATTACTGCGACGCATTTTACTACCATAAGGTTGCGTTTGATGAACATGTTCAGGCTAAAATCATTAGACAATGAGTTAAAAATAGTAGAGCTTATAGATTAAATACTATTTCTTTTTGTCATTAGACATAATATAGTAATAGAATATATAAGTATGTCTTTAGAATACGTTTTGAAATTTTCATCAGACAAAATATACGAGAAAAAAAATGCTAGATCCGAAATAAGAAAAACCTAACGACCAAATCGTTAAACATTATGTGTTCACTAGCTGCTAATATGAAGTTCGATGAATTTTCCTATTTTAAACTACTGAATAAGAATTCGCGTCGGATTTTGTTTTGCTATTAATGGTTAATATCAGC
>OENM01000601.1:29352-42837 GCA_900239745.1 Rotaria magnacalcarata
TTTTTTTTTATAAAAGCGATCATTTTTCATACCTGCTTGTCTTCGATGACAACATCTTTTGTTCCAACAACATGCTCTGAATATTTATTCATACTTGAAAAATCTTGATACGATGGCCGTCGATTTGCCGTTGATGTTGTTTGTTGTGGACTAATAGGTATATTACGTTTTAAACTCCCATAACTAATTGGTACTTTTTTATGTTGTTGTTGTTGTTGTTGTTGTTGTTGTTGCCTAGCTTCAGTTACATGTAACAAATGTTCACTTGATTGTGTTAATGTTTTATTTGTATCGGAAATTTTCTGCTCAAATAATGCTTTTATATTTGATGTATTTATTTGTATCGAAGCTCGATCGTCAATTTTTTCGTTATAACGTGCATCAATATGTTTCTTGATTTGTTCTTGCTCTGAATTATTATTTGATTTCACTGTATGAAATGATTCACGTTCTTCTCGATCACTATTTGCTGATGGTATGGAAGAAAAACTTTGATCTTCAGAACGTGAAGGCGATGGCAATGGTTGATTTACAGTTGCAATCGTTTTCGAGGGTTCTTGTTTTTTAGTTGCTGGTGGCTGCGTTAAATGAACAGCTGACGATAGAAGAGATGCAAATTCGTTTATACGAGCTTTATTAATTGGTTTAGCCGCTGGTGGTGGTTCAGTTTTTGGTAATTGATAATCGACTTCTGTTTTCGGTAATTGATTATCAACTTCTGTTTTCGGTAATTGATTATCAACTTCTGCTTCGTCGTTTGTTGGAAGTTTTTCAATTGTTTGAACGATTTCAGTCAGCACAGAATTTTTAGTTGGAGATGACACTGGCGGAATCTCGTCTAAACAAAAATATTCACTTATCAAGCATTAAGTATTGTCTCAAGTTGTATATAAAATTCATTGAAGTGTCGATACTCAATAAAAATGGATGAGACAGTGGCACTACTAAGTTGACACGTACCACATTGTCCATTAGCTAGGTCAGCGATCTTCGCAAGGGACAAAGAATAAAATAATGAACAATCTGTTGCGTTTTCGTCATACACATACATTGGAGATTAAAATAGAAACAACGAAGATAAAATGTTCAATAAACAAAAGACGAAAAGAAAAGGTGGACTAACTCGTCTTCCGAAAAGAATTGAACCACCTTCGGTCTAACCTCCTCTTCATTTCTATTCTTTTCATCCCGGAAGAAGAATGTCAATGCGAAGCCGAGAGATTAAATAAACATCGAACGACAATTAGAGTGTTACATCAGATAGAATAAATGAAGCAAAATAGCATAATAAACAATCGTTTTAAAAACAAAAGAAAATCTCCTTCTACTTAAACATTTATATATCCTATGAACACTAGATATAAAGAAATATATATGTTGATTGAAAAACGTAATCATGAAAATATTCAACAGAGAGTGAGAGAAAAGAAAGGATTTGTAATCAATGCAAACTATTGATATTTATCACGAAAGCTCTCAAGAGAAGTAAACGGAGTTCACTTGTATTTTGTAATCAAAAATGAAGGTTATTTTTCATTAGAAATAACAAGTTTTCATTTATATATTTACGAATCTCTATAAATGTAGAATATAACTTCAAACATATATATATATATATATAGATAGATAGATACAAATCTTTTTTACTTTCGTTGCTAACTAATACAGCTAGTTTTTTATTATGCAAAAATACTGGATTATTCGTTTTTTTGAAACATTTTTTCTTCTTCTTTTGGTTCTCTTCTTAGCATAATAATGAAATTTTTGTATTTCTTTTAATATTACCTTTGCTGGATGTAGATGATGCTGATGATGAATGAATTGATTGATGTTGGATTGGTGACGTAGATCGAATTTTTTTTCCTTCAATCGAGTCTGAACTTGAATTGCTATTGTTATTATGATTTTCATAAGATGAAACAGATGATAAACTATCATCTAGTAAATTTTTCGTATTTTTATCATTATTATTATTTGTATTTGAATTCGATAATGCGACTAATGGCGTAGAAAATAAATCTAGTAGATCACCAGATTGTTCAGATTGAGATGGAAGCGGAGGAGACTTTAATCGAACATCACGTAAGAGTATAAATGGTCCTTGAGATTCTTCTTTGTTCCATGATAATCTGGATGATGATGTTATTTCATCATGTTCCTGTTCATGTTCACTTTCATGTTCATGTTTATGGTCGTGTTCTTTCTCTTGTTGTTGCTCATCATCGTCGTGCTCATCATCTTGTTCATTTTCTGAGAGAGATGGCGTCGAAATCGAGGATGTAATCGATGATGAACGTTCTTCTTTTTTTGGAGAATCTATATGAAACAATTGATTTTCATAGGTTATACTTCATTAAGGGTAAACTATTTCATTTTGAACTCGATAGGTTCTATCGTAAAAGGGAAAAGTAATGTAATCCTTCTTATCTTTTAATAGTTTACTAGTATAGATTTTTAGTCAACATCTGTTCACATTGTAGCATTTTCCTCGTTGAAGCAGATGTTTTGTTGCTTAGTTTATTTATTTCTCATCAAAATTCAATTTTTAAAAAGAAAAGTTAACTCAAGGTGTTTCTTTTTTCTCGTGATACTTCTCTTACTGTAATTATTACTTTTTTCATAATCCGATGAAGTTTTTCGTTGTTCTTCTGATTTTTCTCCATAACTATTGGCTGTCGATGACGTTGATTTATCTCTTGGTACAAGTTTTAAAACTCCATCAACTATTTCTAATATACATTCTTGTTCGTCCATTTGTATAATTTCAATATTTTTATTGAGTTTTTTATTTAATAAATCTTGAATAGGAACTAATGATGATTGATGATGAATTAAATAAAAACTGTTTGTCTTTTGACTTGTTGATGGTGCATCTAAAACATAATCATCATTATTCGAATGGATCAATACAGGTATGCTAGAAAGAAAAACGTGTCTGTGTATGTCGACATGATTCAATACACAACTCAAAGGAAGAAAGAGAAGAGAAGAAAAACAGTATTGGTAAATCAAATATCAGTGCGTAGCAATGACATCATTCGTTTCGAAGAGTTCAACAAGTTGCTGTCAGTTGGATGTATATAAAACATCAATAAGTTCAGATCTATGTATAACACTCAAGATTATAAAAAAAAAGAATGAATAGGCAGGTGTTTTAGACAAAATGTATACCTATAGTGATTAGTCACTTTCATGAAAAGGAAAAAGAAAAGAAGAAAAACACACTGGTGTTTTTTTGCTGACAGATTATTTTCTTGTTGATCGAAATATAGATAGATTAGGCTTTGTCATATATAGGTCTATTTGTATAAACAGAAAAGAGAAGAAATTAGATGCACCCTTGGATTTTTTTTTACCTGAAAAATATACGCAAACAACAACACCAATCTTATGTTGATTGTTTTGTCTTGCTGTCTCGCTTCTTTTTTCTCTCTCCTTTTTTCGATAAAAAAAAAAGGAGAGAGAGAGAGACATATAGTAGGATCACGACTGACGACTGACGTCGTAAGAGGACGGCCGTCGTCATGGTCGTTTGCATTTCAACCGCCGACAAAAGAAAAGGAATGAAACTTCTGTTGCTGCCAATAGTGTGCATAAAATATTCTTTTCTATATAAATATATATTACCATACCTTTATCATACGTGTTGGTTGTTTTTAACAATGGTGGCACAATTGATTTATCAGCTTTGGTCAAATGATGATCATTATTCAATTGTAGAAATTCATAAGAAACTGATTCACTGTTCTTATTTTCATTTTTATTACAACTGCAATAAAAAAAAAGAGAGAAGATAATGCAAGATTAGCGAATCTACGCATAAATCATGAATACAAGTGAATGAATGAGTCAATTTGCTACGTGAGTCATCGTGTCGTGAAAAGTTTTGCAGACAAGAAAAGGCATTTTTTTACATACTCTACAGAATTCTTGTGTAATAACATTGTAGTTCCTGTTTGAGCACGTGTTGTGAAGTTCACGTTGGCGTTTATAAAAGCAGGAGATGTAATCGTGCCATCAACTAGAACAATAGTAACCGATGAACTCAAATTTTTCGTGTTCTTCTTTTGATATTTATATATGTATATATAAATTCTATACTGTGTAAAATTGAATCAAGCAAATAAAGAAAGAAAGAGAGCATATTTACATCAAATTATATCGCCGTTATTATAAAGTAATCATTGTCTCATAATACGTATTTGTTAAGATGTAAATGTTTTATAGTCTTACCTTGATCATATGTTGCCGATGAACGTATCCAATTTTCACGTTGTTTGCAACGAACTTTTGTTATTGAAATAGCCTCTTGACGTAATGTTGAACTTGTATTATTGAGATCATCATCATTTACAGAACTATTTCTTATTGCATCCAATGAATATCTATGCAGACAAAGCAACTTATCAAAGAGATTTATTTTTTATATCATATAGATATCAAAAGATTATGCAAGTGTCTTTCATATAGAGTTAAGTATGCGTCGATATTTTTAAGATGCAACTAATCTTCTACTTCAAATTCGATTTAATTTATGTTTAATTTAGATAATAAATTTAACTATTTCATCTTTGTTATTTCGAGAATAAAGAGTCTGAGACATGTCAAGGTTACATGAAATTATTCACTGGAGAAATATATTTATTTTAAGTTATGGCATGTTAGCTACAATCTACTGCTGTGGACACAAAAGTTCACTAATTATTCTGATAAATGTAAAAAGAAAAGTTTCTCTTTCTCGTCGAACATGTTTTACTACGAGTAGAACCATATTGTTAGACTTAGTGGAGATCTCCTTATCGAGATAGTAGAATATTTCATATGCATGTAATAAGATGACATAAGAAAAGTCACATTCACTCAATAGAATGTCTTTAAGCAAAATAGATGGAATATTACTGTCAGAGTTCGTTTTAAAACACTCACGTCTTGACGATTCTATGGCAATCTGAGAAAAAATATAAGATCTTTGACTGCGCTGAATAGTTCGTATGTATATAAAGTGACTTTTAAATGTACGTACGTATGTCTGCATGATTTTATCTATACTCATGAGAAGAATTGTAAAATGAACTGCTTTTTATTTTATTTTATTCACTATATACGTCTTCTCCATTTACAATTCACTTATAGTTAACAAGTGAAATAAGACCTTGATTTCAAATGTCCATGAACTATTAATAGTATTCACGAAAAAAAAAGCAGCGAAATATCAATATATTTTCTTGTGCAGAAGGTTAAAAATTGTACTACAGAGAATAAAATTTAAAAAATGGCTGACAAAGTGCATGTCTTTTTCTAATAGTGACCTGATCTATGTGTTTTCTTTTCTAACATGTGAAGAAAAAAAAAAGAAAGAGAAATGGAACGATCAATGTCTATTCATTGTACTATAAGTGGTCATGATTCTATTCAGTGTTCGCCTCTTTCTAAACATCTAGTGAACAAAAATGACTTAATTGAACTTTTTCTTGTATCCGTTAACGCCTTTAATAGGATGTGTTGAAGAAAAAGAAAAATGAAAAGAACGAATTTTATACTGCTTATTACATCACTCATATACGTAGTTGGCACTGTACTAGTATTAGTTATTATTGACACGAACGAGTTTTTTTGTACGTTGATTTCTATGTACATTATACGACAACAAACGAAACAAATGATGAAAAATTATGTCACGATTTGCAAAAGTGATTGTACATCCATAGACTTAGAAATCAGTTCAATGAATATATGCGTGCGCGTATGTTGAACAATGATCCCGAATTTCAAATAGATTGACATTCGATGTGTTAAATTTAGTCAGTTATTTATATTATAAAGGATTCATTGATATAGGAGATTGCTTTCTTATAGTAACATAAGAACATATATATTTGTTCATATAAGTTATTCGTGATGTTTACAACATTGATCTTTTGGGATCGGAGTTGAAATAAACATATTTTTCTTATAATTAAAAAATAAGAATCTATTTTCCGATAAAAAAATCACCAAGAGAATACTTACAAACAAATATCTAAGGAATCAAACATATAAGATAAATCTTATTTTCCATGTGTTTTTGTTCCCAAAGATTCTTTTTGAATAGCCTTGATTTAAAAAAAAAATAGTAAAAAACGAGTAAACTAACCTTAAATCATCTGAATATTGTGATTCGTCAGAAAGCATTCCATCATGTTGTCCGGTGTCAAACAATCTAGTGGACTCAAAATGTTCATCGTCATGATCATATTCTTCTTCAACTTCAGTTTCACTTTCATTATTCATCATTGTTAACTGATCAATTGCTTTTTGTTGATCTACTATAAAATAATCATCATCATCATAATCATCTTCTTCTTCTTCTCCATCTTGTCCATTTGTTCTCTTTGTCTCTTGTTTATTCAGTTGTTCACCGGTAAAAGTCATAGGACAATGATTGTCTTGCATAGACGATGTCATCGATGAAATTAACGAGGTAACGTCTACATGTGACCTTATCTTATTATTTTGTTCAGAATAATAAGCAACATTGTCATAAGCGGATAAAGTTTGTTCATCATCCTTTTCTTGTGGCTTTATAATTGTACATTTTGTTGCATATGCTAAGCCAGTAAAATTAAAGTCATTTGGAGTTAAATTAATGTATATTGGCATAATCGCTTCATTAACAATATTGGTATTTACTTTTCTAATAGAACAAAAGAGAAAAAGAAGACGAAGACGAAGATTGCTGGTAAATGATCTTTCAAAAAAATTCGATTCTTTCGTTGTTGATAGAGAGTATCAAGTTTTAGTTATGCAATGAACTATCAGAATCCTATAGTAATAGATTCTATTAAAAGATCTAGAACATATTAACTAGAAAACTAACACGAAATACTACCGATAATAAACCTCATCGATTTTGTAAACGAAAAATAATAATGATCGTTGGCGATTGAAAAACAGAAGAAAAAAAAAACAGTTACTAATCCAAGTTACTGTATTGTACTAAGACATTATTGAAAGGTTAATTAAATCGTCTATTTCATGTATCTAAATCTCAAATAAAAGAAAACCGACTATTTCTGTTCACAGGAAAAAAACGATTAATTTACATAAAGACAAAGAATTAACTATTTAAATAGACTCTATTAATGAATAATTACTCAATGTTCTATCAGCATGATCCATGATAGAATTCATGAAAATATTCCCGATCAATTTTAACTAGTTAATAACCAAATGAAAATCGACAAGATATATTGAAAATCTTCACAATCAACTTACAATACCGGAGGATTTTCATTATTGTTCTGATATTGTTGAATATTGAATGAAATTGATTCTGAAATATCATCTGCATCGGAATGAAAAATAGTTGTATCAGAACAAACACTTGTATCTTGTTCTATAGTATTTAACGTTTTTGTTAAATTGGATGTAACAGTTGTAAAAGATGAAAAATCATCTAATCTACTTATTTCTTCAGCATACAAATAAGTATTATCATAATCCAAACTATTTGTTTGTTCTTCTGAGAAACTTGCCAATGCTGTTATAGCCATGGTCGAATGATTTGAAAGAGAATAACTTTCGAGCCTCTTTGCCAATGAAGAACAATATTGATTGAATTGATTTTTATCAATTGACGAGACAATATTTTCAGAATTATTAATAAAACTTTTATTTATTGCATTTGAAATTTCCTTGGTGAAAAATGTTCGTTCAAGAACAGATTGTAAAGTTTCACTGGACGATGAAGAATCTGAAGATAGTATGAAGAAAACCTAGTAAAATTGTATCTACGGATTATATATATATTTCTTACCTATATTATCTTCTAATCGATTGTTTTGAAACAATTTAATCCGTTCTTGATTATTATGTAAGGAATATGTTGGTTGTGCTGATAAAAATTGCATATCTTCTACTTTTGAATAACAAACTAATAATAATGATGGTAATGTCCGATATATTTCTCTATCATTATCATCGGGACATGTCTAGTGTCCAATTAAAATATTGGACAGTTTGAACAAATCTACAGGTTGTCACATTAAGATATCTATCTAAATGTTTCTCTCGCATACAATCGTCATGAATACTTCTTCTTGTTTTTGAGTTATGACAAATTGAAACGATTGAACGTATAATTTATCACGCGCATTGAAACTTAACACATACTACATAACAACTAATATCCGTCAATCGTTATTGCACGAGAGATGATATGAAATAGAAAGGCAACAAATTATCCGCATGAACGTAAGAAATAAAAATGCAATTATATCAAAGATCGATATGCAAAATAACGTGTTATCATTTTGATTTAAGAATAAAGAGATTGTTAAAATAAATTTCGAAAGATTAAGGTTTTTCCTTATATTTTAAAATAAAATAAATTTGAAAAATTCTATAAATCATCATTCTTGAACATACTCTTTTTTTTCTTCTTTAGTGTGTGTCTATTTTTTGATAATAATAAAGTTATTTTTTCTCATCTACATAGGTATAAAGCATATGTAAAAGATATCAATAGTTTATTTTCTTCTTAAGTTTACATCCATTACAAATCAAACTGGATAATTTGATCATAAACTGATTTCAATGAAGGATATAGCTACTGATATTGTTAATCTAAGTTGCACAACTTATTTGATATTTTATAAATTTCCACTTGAAACACTACCATTGGAATGCTACTTCATTGTCTCCTTCTTTTTTTCTTTTGCAAGATAAAATTCTTTTGTTAATCATATCTATATTATAAATATATGAGAAGGCAAGCATAAAAGAATACTTCCATAAAACATGGAAAATATTCGTCTTATACTTATTCTTCTACATGCTTTAATTACAATTTTTTTAATATGTAATCTTTATTTTTATTTATCTTGTGTTGGAAATTCATCAAAATATATAAAGCAATCGTCATTAATTATTACTTGTATTAGTGATATATTTCGTATATCACTTTATCATTCGTCATGTGTCATTGCTATATTATCGAGTCGTCGTTATGGTGCTGGAATGATATGTGGAACAGGAATATTGTTAATTGGAGAATTATTACAAATTACTACCATGGCCATTCAACAAATCATTGAAAAACATGATATTGGTATTGGACAACTATTGTTTTACTTTATTAATTTATGTGTAATATTGGCAGCCATGATACTTACGTTTCGATTAGCAAAGAAAATTTTCAAACATCAAAAAGATTTAATGCAAGTAGAATTACTTGCAACAAGTGTTAGTGAAGCATCTATGAGCGGCGAAGGAGAATTTTCAATTGTTTAAAGTTTATTAATAAATATTGAAAATATGTTCAATAACGAAAAAGAATATCGTTATTTTCGTTTGAAAAAAATATTTTAGTTCGATTAATCGAAAAAAGAAAAATGTGATGTACTCTAGACATATAATTAAAATATGTAGGCGTAAAAATCTGTATATAATAGTTATCGAACGTTGTCCATTTATGTCATATTCACAGTAAATTTTGGCCTGTGAAAAGAAAAGTATACTGTACTGTTATGTAAGGATTCTATTTATTTACTTAATTTATTTAATTAAAAAATAAAGAAATTTTATCTTGTAATAGTGGACTATTTCACACAATTGTGTAATCCTTGCATATAACACAAATTACAATAGAATAGTTGTATACTATTTGTCAATTAATTTTGATTGAATCGATTTTCTTAAACCCAAAACGCTAACATGTAAATAAATGCTGATAGCATCGTCATTTTTGAGTATTATTATTATAATTGTAACTGAATAGTTTCTTTTTCGTATATTAATCAGTGAAATTTTTGCTCGCAAGCAAACTAAACAAGTTTAAAGATGCGTGATATTATGATACAAGAAAATATTTGACATAGAACAGATGCTATTATTTCATATCATGTACTGGAATCGACATATACCCATTTGATTTATTATACCATGGAGTAATATTTGCAACATTCATATATCTTTAATTTCATCAACAATTCTATAGCGAACAAAACGTGACAATCGATGAATAGCTTGAAAGTAAAAAAAATTGCTCCAAAATCTCCAAGCAATCTACAATATATTGCTTGATACAATGTTAGAAGATCTTGAACAAAATAATGTCCAAATCAATTAAAATTAACAATTCAGAATGTCATGTTATGCTTTATTAATGACTTTCAAATTGGAAGGAGACTATAAATAAAGTGCAAAATCATTTTACAATTGAAGAATTCCGTTGATTATGATTATTCATGATATTTTAATGGATAATTTTATCCTTTCGTTACAGTTTAAGAAAAATTCAAGTTATATATTTTATTTATAAAATGTTTTTAAAAGACAGAATAATAATAATACATCGTCAAAACACATTTATATCATAGCTAGTTGAGTACATTTATTGCTCGTTGAAAAATATTTGTAATCTAATTTATTTCGTATATATTACTGTTCTTGAATGTTCTTCTTTTTTTTGGAAATATGAGTCATTGAATTTTCTTCAGTGATGATGGAAGAGAATAGCATTGTACTTTGCTTTGATGGAATTACAAAGCTGAAAATTAAGCTGAGTATAAGATTACTTGCCTTGAGTAATATCACAAGTAATACGACTCTCTCATAGTATCATTTTTGTGTACTCAAAAAGTGAGTACACTACTAAAATCGGTCAGTGTGTCCGTCCGTCCGACCGTTTATTCGATAGCTCTTCACAATTACATTCGATTGAACTGAAATTTTGTGCACAGAATTGTCTCATCAATATCTAGGTCAAGTTCGAAGATGAGAAGGATCCGTCAAGAAATGGCTGAGTTATCGAAAAAATTGTCATTTTTTCATCAGACCATCCCTGAGGGGGAGTACAGGGATTTTTCCAAAAAAAAAGAAGTTTTACTCAGAATTATCCACAACATATATAAATCGACTCCGTTTTTAACGCTGATTCCGAATCTGATACTAGTTTCGAACTAAATCGTAGCTTTCAAACAAAACATCGCCTGAAAACGGTCTCAAAATGCACAAAAACTGCATCGAGCAACCAAAGTGTCTAGTTTCTCATGATAATTTTGGTGTTCAGACATTCTAGAATGACTCATATGTCCCATGTACTTTTTGCAGTACACATAACTCTCGGATGAAATCTGAAGGTTCCGCATTTATTACATCTATATTTGTAAAGACAAATTATAATAAATGATATTTTTTCAAATTGATGCATGATGAAATTTATCATCACATTTGAAACACAATAGATGTTACTGATTTATTCTAATCGATCTTAAGAAGATCAAACAAAAAATCTCTAAGAAAGACTTCAATTAGTAACTTAAACCAAAAAATAATAATTAAATATTTCTTTAACGGAACAATTATTCTTTCGAAATCAATCTCAAATTAACAAAAAAATAGGCAATCAGCTTTCTTGCTAAAAGAATCGAATCGAATTTACAAGGTTTAGACTAATGCAACATTTTGTATTACACTGATAAAAATATGTGGAGAAGGATAAACCCTCGATATCCGTCTATGAATGTCAAATCCGTTTATAGGCATTATCAACCCTTTCATAAACAATTTTCCTCGGGAAAAAACCCGTAGGGGTATATCTCCCGTTGCAAATTCATATTACTAGTTTCTGTGTTGATAAACTCTTTTTCCGTAGTTGAGCCGAATCAACCCTGAAACGCAGGGTTTATTGGAAAATTGCTTATGAAAGGGTTGATCATGTCTATGAACGGATTTGATGTTCATAAACGGATATTGAGGGTTTATCCTTCTCCACATATTTTTATCAGTGTAGTGAATGTTTACGTCTGTCCATTTGACAATGACACATGTCAAGATCTGCTTTGACTTTCCCCTTGGCAAAAACGTTTCCGGCACTCCGTTTACAAGAATCCAGACTTTTATGACGTGTCTATTTAAAGATATTATTATAAACATTTTTGTTATTGTTAATATTAGTGACATAGTAGCAATATTTTGCACAACTTCACCGGCAGACCTTTCCCTACATGAAAATTAATGTAAAATATTTTTAATATGAGCATGTCAAAGAATTCAACAGATCATCTTTTGAAGAAATAATAAGCAGCTCTTTTTTTTGTCTCTTTCTCTAATCTCTCTTATATTCTTCTCATTTCCGACAATCTTCAATAAGAAGCATTAGAAGAACGCAATATACTATATAAATGACGGTTCTGGCAGCATCTATTTATTTATTTTTGCTATAACTCTTCAGTCTTGAACAATACTAAACACACACACAAATTAACTGACTCACACAAACAACATGCATTTATATCGTATGTTTCTGGTGTTTTTTCATTTATGCAGTGCCTTATGCTATTTTCCACATCTAATAACACATATAATGCACATCCGATTTCCGCATATTGCTCTTCGCGCAAGATGCGCTTATATAATTTACTGGATTAGCTATTGTTTACTTGTGTTGGGTGTTTTAATATGGTGTTTGATTGTTGTCTGTCGAAAAAAAACAATATGGCAAATAATTCAAGTATCGGGTTATGTATTGATTGCAAAATTACTGTATACAATATTTGATGTCATCGTCAGAATTCTTTTACGTTATTCAAATTTTGTTGTTGTTTTTGACATCATACATATTACAATATTATTACCAGCTACCATACTGACATTTCTACTTTGTCAACATGTTAAAAACAAAGAAATTGTAATGAAGAGTTTTGAAGCATTACTTAATCATGTACAGAGACCGCTCGATTCTAATGAAAGTCATTAGTTTTCTTTTAAATTTGAATAAACTCATTTAATAACCCTCACTAGTT
The DNA here is from genome assembly GCA_900239745.1 of Rotaria magnacalcarata. Taxonomy (NCBI): domain Eukaryota; kingdom Metazoa; phylum Rotifera; class Eurotatoria; order Philodinida; family Philodinidae; genus Rotaria; species Rotaria magnacalcarata. The sequence continues at coordinate 42,138 of OENM01000601.1, forward strand.
TTATCAATGAACACACTTTTCCCCGGGGAAAAATTTTTAATGAGTTAGAAATGTTATAAATAGTTCAAAAGGCTAATAATTGACATATCTTTTAATATAACGCTTCAAAACAAAAATAAATGGAATCTCAGGAAGATTTTTAAAGGAAGAAGGTCTCAATCTACCTTTTGGCCTCATGTTTGATCTTTAAAAATCGGACAATGTGTCTATACCCAATGAATTTGTTGTTCGGGAAACTCAACAAAGCTAGGCCTAGTAAAAATTTAACGAGCAATTAAAAACTTCTATATTAGAAGAACAATATCCGATGTGCAATGGTATTGAAATACGTGACTATGACGTTTTTCCTTTTATGCGTGTGCCTGATATGCGTAAATCTTAGAAGATTTGTTCATAGCACATGACTTTCTTGATCAAAAAGATTTTGCGCATAAAATAAGAAGTTTCACGATGAAAATTATAATTATATATATATATAAATAATTCAAGTGCAAGAACTCTGTACCGGTCGTCTTTATTCAACGAAATGCCACAATATAAAGAAGAAGTTTTCTAGCAGTACGATTCAAAAAATAGATATGAGGAGAGAATGATTTCATAATTTCAATAGCGTAATATTTTACTTCTAAGATAGATTTTTATTTGAAATTAAAATAGGAAAAGAGATTAACCTAACGAAGCTACTTTGTTTGTTTTATTC
>OENM01000601.1:42863-72300 GCA_900239745.1 Rotaria magnacalcarata
GATTATTTTGTTTATAATTCAATACGAATCATTTTTTCTATAATAATTCATTCGGTGATTAGATTCTACAGATGAATCTATTAATTAAAAGTGTATGACTCAATCTCTTGATAGAAAATTTTTGTACTTCAAAGTAATGAAAAAAAGTATGTCGCATTTCAATTGTATTCAATGACTTTGTTCATAGAAGAGTCTACCCAGGTCGAACTCACCCCATCGGATCCGATGGGAATGCGTCGGAGTCCTTGATATTGGATGTCGGAAAGTATCGGATTTTTAGGGTTTCGACAGGATCCGGGTCATCCAGGCATTTTCCGACATCCGACAACTTTCTGTCGGAATCCAATACCAAGGATTCCGCTGAATTCCCATCGGATCCGATAATTTTCCGCTAGGATCCGACAGGATTCGACTATCGGATTGTTCGTCCTGGGTAGCCTAATATTTTTATTTTAATTATAGCCGTAGAACGTTTGTTTATATATAGTCATCTGATTTTTAACAAAATGCATCGTGTATGCGAGCCAACATGATGATTATGTTAACCAAAGTTGATTATGGTCTGATATGTGTAATGCATTCTAAAGAGGATTAAACTCGTTTTTTTTTCATATATATTTATTCAGATAAAAATAATATTCATATGGCAAATCGTTTGCTTTACAGATCTAGTCCAATTTTGAAGTAAGAGATTCATTTTCGCGAATTGCCTAAAATATTAAAACAAAAATAGTAATAGCAAATATGTATATATGTAAAATAAATAGTTATACTTCTTGAAAATCTTTAAGAACTTTAGCATAATGTCTGGCTTTATCAACTAATTGTGCTAATTGAATATGTAATCCATCACGTTTTGACTGTTCTTCTTGTTGACGTTGTTCAATTTTAATTCGATTTTGTTTGACACTTCCAACAATGTTTTCTAATTGTTTAAGAAAATTTTCTTTACCAATTTGTGATTGAAAAGCTCTAATAAAAAGCACGAAATTAATTAATATAAAATAGTTTCATTTACTGTGGATAATTTTGATAGATTGAGTCAAGTAATGTGATTTCTTTTTTCATATAATCAATCATATCAGTGAATGTATTATATAATGAATAGTTTTGTTTTGTTTGTCGATATAAAACAGCACTTTGATTGTATAATTGAAAAAATGCTTGACGATATTGAGCTAGTTCAATAGTAGTTGGAATATCATCTATACGTCGACTTATTGATGAGATTTCACGTATTTTCTTTGCCTAAAATAGAAAGAAAAAAACTGATTTAGTTTTTCTACTAGATTAAAAATGCCAATTAAAGATTCCCATGAACAAGATATGAGATTAATACGAGTTGTAAAACAATTTATTCTTCTTTCTAAGTCATCATTCAGTCTCGAGACATATTCTATCTATTAAGAGTGAATAAAAATATATCTATTGACTGTAATTTACTAGAGCAAGTCTTTGATTTTGTAATCGATCAGAAACTAATTGATATTGTTCTTCAATTTGCTTCATTTTTTCTTGTTCTTCTGGATCTATATCAGATGACGATTGTAAACGAGCTTCTAATTGAGAAATTTCTTGTTCAAGTTCACTCTTCTGACTTTTATATGTTGCACGTCGTTCTTGTTCTTGTTTTTTTATTGTTTCATATTCAGCTACAAGCGCTTCAACACGTTTCAATGATCTGAACAAAAACCAAACACGAAAATATTTCATTGAGATGAAAAATAAAAGTAAAATAAATTACTCAGAATCGATATTTTTTGTTTGCATTTCAATTTCTTCAAGTTCTACATTCACTTGTTCATATTGTTGTTTAATCTTTATGAAAAAGTGGAAATAAACCCATGAAAAATCTGAACTAAATATTTACTTCTAATGCTGAATTTCGTTTTTCCTCTTTTTTTATTTTAGTTTGTTCAATAAGATTTTGTAATGTATTTATTTTTTCAGTTTGTTTACTTATTTGAATTTTAAATGTGCGCAAAGCCAGTTGTTGTTGACCACTTTCAGATAGAAGAGTTTCTTCAAGACGAGCTTTTTCCTTTAAAACCAAAAACAATTTGTTTTTTGTCTTTTTCAACATAAAATTTCTTTCTATTACTTTTTCTTCGAAACCTTCAATAATTTCACGTAGAGTATCTTGCTGTTGATTAACTAATGATTGTACAACTTGTGTCGGAATTTTAGACTGAAATTTTGGAAAAATTATTTTTCAAAAGCCACTAAAATTTTTATTTTACCTTTTCTTGAACCATATTTTTAATAAGTGCATTAACATCCTGTTGAGGCTTTTCATTATCATCTAATGATGCGAGTAATTGATGTACTTGACCAAATTCTACAAGTGTGGAATCTATCCGTTTACGACGTTCATCAGAAGTATTTAATCGCTTCTTTTTACTATCCAAACATCGATACCGACGTTGAGGTCGATGGCGAATCTGAAGAAAAAAATATTATCATCAAGTGATTTTCATTTTCTACACGGAGAACTTACTCGAATGGCTTCAACGTTTTGTTTTAGTGATGTTACCATTTGTTGTTGTACTTCATTTTTTGTCTCACCAAAATGTTTATCATATTGACTTAATGTATAGGCTCGATTGAAGTCACCTATATCAGCACGTCGTTCAAAAACTCGTTTAACAAGCCATTGAACAACAGGGAATATATGTATAAAATCACCGCCTTGAATTTGATGTGGTTCTATTGGATACGGACATTTCATACGAGATAGAACAACAACAATACGTTCTGTTAATGCTCTAATTAAATGAAAGAATAATTTTCTTTGTTTTGAAGGGTTCAATTAAGAATATAAAATATCCTTTCGTACATTTTTTGTCCAAGAATAGCATTTTCTTGATAAAGTACATCAATATCAACAATAAAGTTGCAAGCCTGAATGCTCCAGGCTAGTCCACCGACCACCTGCGAAAAAATATGTGTATACATAGGCAAAAGCAATGAACAATTACTTTATCGAATTCAGACAACCCTTTGATTCGTACGCGAAAATAGCCAGCGGCTAATAATAATTCCATCGTCTGATCACATTTCGCCTTTTGTTCCGGATCTTCACGTACATCAAACTAATTAGAAGAAGCAGAAGATTTAAAACTAACTATGAGAAAATTTAATATTATAGAAAGCCATGTTCGAAATGTCTAGTCATAGCTTTTTGTTCTTTCTTGTATGATTGGCTATTAGATTTTGTACATATCTTTTGATGAATGACGCACTATAAGATCGATCATTGTATAGTAAGTACCTGTCTCAGTCTGCCTTCTTCATCCAACGTACTCATTTTTTGCCGTACTAAGACTGTCTGCATTTTTTGTTCCACAGATGATAGCGACATATTTTGTTTTGTTGAGAGTATTTTTTTTTGTTCAGATCTGAAATTATGAACAATTCATTAAGCATTCATAGAAAGAAAAAAAGGGACAAATCTATACTTGACCTTTTTCTCTTTCTTTCGCATTATCAAGTAGAGAAAATATGTGCGTTTATTATGACACGATCGTCTCGCCGTCGATTCATTCTGTCTAGCTATGCATATGTGTGTGTCTGCTGCCCTTCCTCCCTTATTCTCTTTGCTTTCATACTCCCACTCATGCTAGACGTTCTCCATTAATGTCTGTTCAATGTAAAAGAATAATAGAAAGAGAACGAGAAAGAGCAACACTCACTCAGTGTCCAGACAGACGACGAAATAGTGAACGGTCGGGCGGGCAGACTATCGCCGTCTTCAGATCTCTCGCAATGTTTCTCGTTATTATGACTAAAATATGATCAATTGAAATTGTTTGATTAATCTCAACCTATGACATCGTCCACATCATCATACATGAAAACTTCTGATGAAAATCATCCATATCATCATGATACTCCAACATCCTCGTCAACATCATTTTCAACTTCATCATCGTGTTCAAGTCCTGATGTTCAAAAAAAAGAATACACTTTACTAAACAATAAATCTCGTCGTAAAAAACGTGATTTTATACCCGACGATAAAAAAGATCCGACCTATTGGTCACAACGATCAAAAAATAATCTATCTGCTAAACGTTCACGCGTAAAAAGACGAATGAATGATCTTGTATTAGAAACAAAATTAACACAATTAAACAATGAAAATCAAATATTACGAGCGAAAATCGATATGTTAGCAAGAAAATTTGGTCATTTATCGAACAATGAAGAAGATCAAAATGATGCTGAAGACGACAGCGGTGTTAAATTTGACAATAAAGAACCTGAACAAACACAATTGTTAAATATTCTCGATCAATCAGCATCATCAAGCATAAATTCAACAGAAAAACAATCTCTGATTGAAAAAACATCAGCTGTAGTACCAACACCAATGCCAATGAAATGGCGTTTCAAATTATTTAATATGACATGAAAGTCTTCATATAATTAGTGTATAGAAAAAAAAATATATATATATATATATATATGGTTGGTATGTATACAGAGAGAAAAAGAACAAGCGATTCGAGATAATTTAATGGGAGTTCCTATCAACATACCTCGAAGTTTTCTATTAACAAATACGGAATACCACGTTTGATTTATATGAAAAACAGAATATTAACGAGACTTTTATCGTTTTTTTTTAAGGCACGAAACAAAAAAACAATTACTGTTGTATTGTCCTTGTTTAGTTACAATTTCTATGTGAATAAATAAATAAATATTTGACATTGAAGATGAATTTTTATCAATGAAACGAATTTCTTCATGACTTTTTTTTCTTAGTTTGATAATGTATGAAGTTAATAATTATCTACAAACAGTTTTCATCATCATCATCAACATCAATCTATGGGTTAAAAACAAATAAACAATCGACAATAGTATGAAACGAACGAAGTGATGTTCAAGTGTATTTAACAATCGATAGGATTACTCATATATGCTAATTAAACGAGTTCACTAGTGATAGGATTTCATAGTGAAAAAAAAATCTCATTACTTTTTCGTTTTATTCTTTACACTATTGTCGTAAGGTCTGATATTTTTATTGAAAAATATATTGATTCATTCAATTAATATTCTCACAGTTTGTAATCATACATGAGAACTATTGATTTGTTAGTGCTTGTAGAAAATAGTAAAAAACGAACAGTAATATCAGTAAAAGTTACTTTTAGCTCTCAATTAGCTATCCTTATAGTATTGATCCGATAAGCTAGGTCTATTAGGAATACAATTCACTGTCTACAGTAAGTGCTGAAAGAGAAGATANATTTTTTATTCAAGAATTCTAATGAAAATAGACACTAGAGTAAACATTTCAGTCAGCACTACCGATTGATGTAATAAATGCCATTCTAACTATTTATCGATAATACTTGTCAACCAAAAAACAAAAACCTAAATTGTAAACAATGAGCTGACAATATAGTATCATGTATTTTGATTAAAACTACAATAAAATATAACTTTCAGGAAATGTTTAAAACGAAAGTTGAAGTTCCGGATTAAAATAGACTCCATAAATCTATCGAACAGTATATAACTCGCTGAGGTCTTTAAAGCGTGGATTATTGAAAATCAATGATTCGAGCTATTTCATCTTAAGTGGTATGCAGATTTTCAAAACAAATACTACGTGAAATTACACTGAAGTGCGCCGAGAAAACAAAAAACATTCGCGCATTTCTTTCTATATCTTGATAGACTCGAATCAAAAACAAAAGAATTAAAAATAAGAGAGAATATTTTATTTTTAGTGAATAATTCACAAAAAAAAGAGAAAAGAAAAAAGAATTGTATTAGACGACATAAATTTCTCCTGAACAGTCACGGCAGCAATTTAAGGTTAAATTTTCAGAACGTGTTGTTGGATGAAACCGTTCGTGAGATTTTTTTTGACTAACTGATTTTAAACGATTAATCATAGATTCTAATTGTTCAATATCGTTTAATTTTTTATCAATTGTATTTGTTGGTGCTTGTATTGACGATACCGATGTATGACTTTGTAAAATCTAGATAACAACAAAAAAACATTTATAAAAAAATAGAATCGCCTATTCTATTTGTAAACTGACCTCCAGTGCACATGTTTCAGTTTCAGTTAATTCAAGTTGTATACTCAATTGACGATGATTTGCTTGCTGATGAAATATAGTCTGTTTTAAATAATTATAAAGTGACGATGCTAATGTTTGCACATAAGATGAAAGTTGAATTAAATCGAATTTCGGTGAGATTGCTAGATGTTTTCGACTATTATTTAAGGCCATTTCATTTAATAACGATAGAGAACTAGATATAGAAATAAAAACAGAAACAGAAAAAGTGAAGATTTAATTTTTGAATATAAACCTATGAACTTGAACAAGTTCTTTTGCTATTTTAGAACGTTCAGCAAGTAAACGTTGAATAACATTAGTGCAATCATTATATTGAACACTCAAAACACTTTTATGCATGTTAAGTTCATCGATTAGAACTCTACAGAGAAAAAATAAATAATTTGAATATTTAAATAAATAATAATTCATTAATCAATTTACCGGCTGCCTGCTAGTTTACTTTGATTAATATCGCATTTTATAGTAAGTTTTTCAATATCTTCAAGTAAATCATTTATTTTTCTTGTTAATATTTGAATTTCTATTTCATAACGAGATTTGTCACTAGAATGAAAAATTAAAATATTTTTAAAAATTGAATAGAAAAATGAATACCGAAGAAGTCGTTCTAATCGATATTGAAAATCATTACCAATTGAAGCAACAAGTAATTTTTTCAGTTCAGCATTAACCTACAAAAATTATCAATATTCTAATAATAGTTGCCTTGATTGAACAAATAAATACTTGAGTTTGAATATCAAGTTGTTGCTTAAGACCAGCATTTTCATCTTGTACACGTTCTAATTCAAGTTTAAGTTCTTGTTGATCACTTGATAAATAAAGGTCTTGAGATGCGTGAGCGTTTGGACTCGATGGTCTAATGTAAAAGAAAAAGAAACTATTGTATCTGAAGTTATTCACAAATAATGATAGTACTATTTTTATTCCATATAAAAACGAATAGTTCAAACAAGACAATCACTAATGATCGTTTAGCATGCTCAACATATGCAGCACAAATGAAATCAAATCAATATAAAGCATGACATATCTGATATGTGCTTTTCGCACTGTTAAATACATTTATAGCATAGTCTCGATCATTGCATATCGATAATCTTAAACATATTACTCTACATTTCTGCTTGTTTAGAAACAAAAATTTGAACTTCAAAAGACTATACATATATTCAATCAATAGCTAAGTGCATGACTAGAGTCCTCAAATCTTATTTATGTTACAATGAATCAAATGAACGAACATGACCATGAATAAATTACTTTTTAATTAAAATGTTGAATAGACATCTACTTGATTTATTCCATTCCACATGTAAGTAACAAGGTAAAACATTTCTTACGTTAACGATAACTAATACGTGCAAGCTTAATTAAAAATATTTATCATTACCGTAACAACTCGATGATTATTTCATTCACCTGATTGATTCTTTTTTTTTTGAAACATGTATGACTAATCAGTATTTAGTGTGACTTCTACATAGGTTTTGACGTTATGATACTCGAATTGTTATTAATCATTTTTAATTAAACACAAAATGTCTTCTGTGAACAATAGCTGACCTTATTCCATAGAGAATTTCATCAACATTAATTGATGCTTGGAATGGTTCAACAGTAGCAGTCGGTTTAATTCTATTTCCAATATTAATCGTATCTTTTGTAATGATATTTGATGATGAGAGTGGTGATGGAGATCTAGTACTATTGTGATATCGATATAGTTGTGTGGAAATAGATTGTTCAGGAACCGTCGGAATATATTTTATTTGGTCTGTTCTTGAAATAGCTGCTCGAGTTGGTTCCCATGGAATGTAGTGTAAATGCTTATGAGCACGTTTATTTACACTTTGATCAGTATTTATCACCGGACTATAATTTGAATTCATCTATCTAAAAACAAAAACAGAATAAGAGAAAACGAGATTATTTTGATTTTATGGCTAATATGCAACTTAAAGCAAACGAAATATTTTAAATTAGATAAATCTATCTTCTTATGTTAAAATACTGTTCATAGTTGTAGTGAGATCAATGAAAATACAGATGAATAACCACGAAATAAATTTTTTCCTGTTTGCGGTTTTGCTATTGTTTGATTACTCTTTGGTAAATAATCATGGCCAAGTTCACCATTTCCAAAAACGCCGATTAATGGCGTATTAGGAAATAATTTCCGAAATTCAGAACATTCAACATTTTGCTCATCATTATAATAATTTGAGCCACGTGCAATACAACTTATTTGTATTGCAAATGATAAACACGGATTAGTTTCTAAGTATTTTAATTCATTTAATTTGTCTCGTATTTGTTCACGTGTACGTATATGATTTTCTAATAAAACTTCACCAATATGTAAACGTTTTTTATCACCTGTTATAACAATTCCACATGCATCATACGATGTTCTTGATGTATGAATTTGTCTATCATCATAATTGATCTTATCAACAAAACCTCCAATAATAGCTATTTGTGATGGATAATATTCAAGTAATTTTTTTATACAATCAACTGCATAGGATTGACGTTGTACAAAGAAAAATATGACACATCGTATTTGGACATCATCCGGTACTGAACCAAGAAAACGATGTAATTCAGATCGTGACATATCTGATGCTATTTGAGCAGTAGATGGAATTTCAAATGGATATACTCCAAGTACATCGGGAGGAAAATGGGGAAGAAATAAAATACCAACGGCATCATCTAAATAAATGAAAAAGAATTATTATTTTCATTAGTTTTTTTTTCTCTTGAAAATACAAAATAAAACAAAATAACTACTATTTACTTGATTCGATTTCATTCGATTGATTATTCTCTGTTGATGCAATAATTCCATCGGCAGCTATCATTAAAACTTTACATGATTTATTTAAATGTCTTATCAGTGCTTGTGATATACCAAAGCGTTCAGTAATTCGTTTTGAATTTCCTGCTTCTGAATGAACTCTTCGCGGATGTTTTATTGGCGGCGGAGAATTTCCTGAAGAATAAAATCCTTTACTTGCTAAAATATTTGTCGATACAACTAAGGCAAAAGTTGGTAGAGACCAAAGATGATTATTTACATATAATGATATGAAGTCATCAAAATCATGTAAAAGATTAGAACATGTTGTCGTTGTTGATAAAGGATTTGAAGGATAGGTTAAAGTATGAATTGTATGACGATGAGATTTCGTTAAACGAGATATATCGGTCCATGATTGACAAACTAATGAACATGAATCAACTGAACGAATTGGTAAGTGTCGAAATATTGCTCGAGTTATGTCATAAATTGTGGTAAAAAGATCGTGAGGTAATATTGATGTACAAGATTCGACCTTGTTATTTTCCTCCGTAGCATATTCGTCCATAGACGTGACAAGGATTAAGTAGTATGCCTAACTGACAGAACAACTTTGTACCTACTATGCGATGAGTCATGGATATCAATGGTTAGAACCAATCACTATCGATTGTCACTAGCAGACAGATAGCAACTATAACTCATCTTCTATTTATCTACGATGCATTCACAAATAGTATTATATTTGCTGAAGTTTATAAAGTTTGTTATTCTAGCAAATAATCAACGAACATGCAACAAAAAACACTGCTTATAATCTTTCTTTGCATTTTATATTGAAATTCGGTAAAAGAAGACTTTCGTAAAGCTTTGTTTTTCACGCATAAAATGTATGCTCAAATTTCTTTTACTAGTTTTGACTTTATGGAAATTCGTCTTACACACTATTTATTATTTTATCACATCAAAGAAAAAACGGAAATATATTCAAAATAGGATGAAAACTAATGTTCATACACTTGTGGGATATTTTCAAGTGAAGAATACGATATAGGATGATCATATGTAAAANAAAATCATGCTGATGAAAAAATGTTACCAAATGAATATTGTTCATGAAAATATCTGAATATTGTTCTTGTTGATTATCAACTAGTGTCGAATGTTGTTGTTGATAAAGACTATTTTCAGTCTTTCATACAATATAAGTTGAATATGAATCATTTAATGTTGATAATGAACAATCACGATAACTATCAACATTACTTACTATAGGTACATCTGATTCCATATTTTGAGATTCAAATGAAGATATTTGTGAATAGTAAAATGAATTTGGATATCGATTATGATACCATGATAATGAATGTTTACTGGAACTGCAAGTGAACGAAATTTTTCTAGCGGAAAGTCTAATCATTGTACATCTATTTTCTCGTAGTTCCTCTTCAGTGTTAGTACTCGGCAAATGTTGTTCAATTTTTTGAAGTTGTGGAGGTAAAGAAGCTCTTTGAATTCGTTGCTGAGATAGAGAAACTATGATATTATTGGAATCGATTTTTTTCTGTAGAAGTTTCACATTTGATTACATGATCCTAACGTAAAGGGGGAAAAAAGCAAACAATTATCAATATCATTATAAATTCATTACTTTCTTAAATTTTTTCGATGGATCAGTATTGACTTTATTCAATGACCATCGATTATTTTTCTCATTTTTACAACATGAATGCAATGAACATTTTCTTTCATCATTTCCTTTAACACATCCATTCATAGTACGTTCACTGCCTTCAAAGTTTTCTGCTAATTTTGGATCCACTAGTATCTATTGTCGTTTATATTTCATTCGACTATTCATGAGAACAAAAAAAAAGAAACAGATTTTAATCATATTTATCAACTTCTAAACATACCGATTTTGAAATCAAAACTATAAAAGCTAAAAATAAAAAAATAAGAAAAAAACAACTACTTGATTCACTTACTTTAACTTGTCGTTCAGATAGTATAAGTGTTGATGCTATTTCAATACGTCTTGGTCGACGTAAATATTTTGAATAAAGAAATTCTTTTTTTCTAATTCAATTAACTGTTGATTTGTATATGCTGTTCGAATACGTTTTGATCAGTTCGAATTACCTGGAATTACAGACGACAAGTAGATATACTAATTTAGTTTATCGAGTCACTGAATTTAATCATATTGTTGGTTGTAGGTAAACCTGCTAATTGTTGGAGAATACAAAAGTTTTTCTTGGATTCTTTGATTATTGAAGTGAATTATAGATTATCAAAATAAAAGATTACTTACTGGATCTTTTATTTCTACGTGGTTTCTTTTTTGTTGTTGATGTTTTGTCGATATCATTTTCTAACAATCTACTAATTTGATTACTAGCATTGTCGGCATTTATTCAAATACGAACAGTTAGTTGCGCAGTTGTCATTTTAGAGTAATCTGCAAACTACTCAATCATCCAATTGATATTTTATTCAGCGATAAATTGAGTGTCTTATTCGTCCTCCGTTTCTTTCTACTTTTCTCATTTCATCTTTCGATTGATTCAATATGAAATGCTTGCCATCGTTCGCTTCTAAATGATATATATATATATTTATATTTATTGGTTGAATGATTAGCAACACGAACAGAACGAAAACTAGAGATAGAGAATAAATTGTATATCTTCTCCTTCTTTCTGATTCTTTCAAAAAAACTCTTGTTTCTGTTCTGCTCACAGTTGTATAGTAATATCATAAAAAAAAAACAGAAGCATCTTTGATTGTTCTAGTTTACAGCCTTTAACGCACTTGAATGATAGTGATTACAATCTTTTGTTTTTCCTATCATACAATGTCATTTGCAATAGTTCTGTACTCGATTGATTTGAGTATTAGGCATCTCTCCAGAGACAATCATCTGTGTACACGTGCCAATGTAATCATAAATCCCTACACTGAATAGAAGTCCACCCTCTGAGTTAGATTTCTCCGTTGAAAATCAAGGTTTAGATCATGAAAAATGAACTAAAACCGATGAAAAATGAAAGGATGAACATTTCTCTATCAAATAACGCAAAAACTGACATCAGGACGTGCTTTGTTACAAAATTATAGTTTGCGGAACAGAGACACCACCCATGGGCTTCTATTCTGTAGGGGGCTTGAAAGGACTAGATCCCGACGTACGTTTATTGATTTCTAGTTGACGGTTTTATGATATAAATCGTGCGAAGTTACATAATTGTATATATGCATTTCTTATTCGTCCACATCTGTTATTTTATTGATTAGCAGCAACTCAAATATGAGATGAGGTGACCAATGGTGAAGTAGTCCAATGATCATATGGACGATATAAAAATTATATTCAGTTTCTTGAATTTCATTGAGGGCTAACAAAATAGCTATTGATTAAATCGAAGAGAAAAATGTGACACTACAATCTATTTCTCCATAGATCAACAAATTGATTGTTGATAAGAAAAATTAAAAACAGTTTTTTCTATTCTAAGCCAACGATCCCTAGGATCAATAAATAATTTATTATGAATAAATAGATATTACGAAAACTTTATGAACAAATACATATAGATATCGAGATTTCAAAAGTGTCCCATGTCATGGATAGCAGTTGAATGAAAACGTGCAGTATCCAATGAATTTGGTAATTTCAATTTTAATGGTTGATTTCGATGATTGACAACATTATCCAAACTAACATTCATTTGTGATAAATTGAATCTGTCATTCCGATGATGATCACTCATCGAATCGTAACATGAATCGTTATCTTCAGCAGCAAATGATTGTTCAGATGTATCAGAATTGCTATTTTCTTCTATTTCACTTAAATATTCAGTTTGACGTGCTGGATCATAAAGAATTTGTGATAAACGACAACGTGGATTATTTGAGTTTATGAATGAAGGAAATTTAGGTAGCTAGAAAAAAAGACAACATCGTCGAAGTTACTTTTGATTTTAAAGAAAAGACACTTACTGGAGCAGGATTCGATTGACGAGATAATTGTTGTTGAATAACAGGAGTTGATGCTTTAATATTTTTCGTTGACAGTGTATGTTGAAGACGAGCAACGAATTTGATGAACGATGAAGAATGACGTTTACGTGATTGCTGTGCTCGGGGCATTTTGTAGATTGAATTGAACGCAAACTGACGATGGACAGAGAATTTTATTTATAATATATCGAAAAGCCAATTTCAATTCGAATAGATCATCTCATTATTTACATGCAATTAATCAAAGTTATGTTCTGTGAAGTGACATTGAAGTAGTGCATGCATATATATAAACCAATTAACTCTTATCATGTTTAACGGATTAACTGTTCTTCTTTTCGTTCCATGAATTCGGTTAAGAATATCAATTGAAGAAATTATTATTCGTAAATGATTCATGATGATATCAGATTCGAAGGATGGATTACATTAGTCTTTGCAAAACAAAATCAGTAAAAATGTTATTGTTGATTAATCAGAATGAAAACGACATGATTGAATAAATATCACAAAAAGATAACTTAATGCAAGACATGTTATGAAGTTAGTGTGGATCAAGTTGTCTAAATCGTTTTTGAACTGAGAATTTTTACTTATCAAATGGTTGAATATAATCTGTNTTAATTTTTTTCAATGATATGAGTAAGACCGAATAGTAATTTGAAGCTGCAAAAGAATCGTGATAAAATAATTTTTTTTTCAATTCTAGTTTTAGCCTTTGAAATAATTTTTTTAATGAATCTAATTGTACTATCATTAAAAATGTGCAATTACCTGGGGACATGACATCCAAAACATCAAAGACGACGAAAATAAAAATTTCTGATATTCGTGAGTTATACGTTTTTGAGCTTTTTTCTATCAAGATAGATAATAGTTTCTGCATAAAAAAATTAAGAAATTCTTATTACTGAAATTTGCTCTTTTTATTGAAATAGAATAAATTGTCGTAAGCAAACAAATTGGATATGTCATTGTTTTACTTTCGTTCAGGAAATCATAGGCGTATACAATTGTCTTACATGAACTTAAAACAATAACTTGCTCGGTTAACAGATAAGAAAACAAAATTTCGAATTAGTTTATATTTATATGTATATACGTATTTACAATGAAAGAGTACGCCAATTGAGAGAGAAAAAAAGTGAAGTCAAAAATGAAGAGAACACTGTTTCATTAAAGCATACATGAAAATATGTTTAACTATCGTTATTGTTTTCTTGATTTGTTGTTGATGGTGACAATCTTTGTGTATAGTGCTCTAATCGTCGACGACGGATTACATCAGCATCGTTCTCATTAATTGGATTTAATACATCTAAATCGTAGAGAATTATATCACTAATGTGGCATCTAACTAAAATAATGCTTACTATTTCTCGAATTATTCTCGTCCGATGATGTCAAAACTTGATCGGTATCATTTTTGAGGTTACTCAATAGGCGTGTGCCATTTTCCATATTGCTATTTAAAGGTAAAAAAAGAAAACGTCACTTTAAAAAGAAAATTCTTTAGACCGCTAACCTTTGCGTCAAGACGATATTCATATATTGTTGCATTTGTATCATTGATGCGTCTAATAATGTTCTTACATTACGTAAACATTGAATACGTGCTTGAACATGAGATAATTCTGCTCCTTCCATTGCTCGAATCGTTTCTTCTGACATACCAGTAAAATTAGCTGGTGGTAAAGGTGGAGGAGGAAAAGCTTAATTAAAAATAATGATATTGTAGTGTATCGTTTTTTTTTTCCTCAAAAAACCTTACCGAATGGTGGTAATACCATAGGAAATGAATTAAAAGGCATTTGTGGAAATACTCCGGCACCCATTGTATTGAAATTTGGTGGTGATGTTTGCGGTGCTGTATTAATTGGTGTAGAACTAGAGGTTGATGATGTAGATGAATTTGACGCAAAATGTGATGGTGGCTGAGCAAATCTAGCTGTAGAAACAGGTATTTGAGCTTGTGATTGTGAAGCTGCTGGTGGTTGAGCATTGACTGGTGGTGCAGCGGCGGCGGCCGCAGCAGCTGCTGTTGCTCGAGCAGGTACGGGACGCAATACAGTAGTTCGACAAATTGGACCTGTTATTAGAATTTTTTATAAAACATCAATAAAAAAAAGTATGCTAAGCATACAAGTTTGTTGTCGTTGAAACCATGAACGTAAACAATTTTTATGAAATATATGCTGACAAGTAAGACGCTTGATACTTTGTTGTACTTGCATTTCTTCTCTACATATGATACATGTAGTATCAGTAGCATTGCCAAGTTCCTCAGCTGTTAAATCTGGATACATGGTATTTAGATTACGTATAGCACGTCGTGATTCAAGAACATCATTGCACGATTTACGGAATGCTCTAGAAATTAGATAGGCACGACAAAAAAATAGATTAATGTTTCAAAAAAAAAAGAAATATTTTACCGCATGGCAATAAACATTGGTCGAATAGCAAATAATGGAAACGTATGTATTTTCATCATAACAATGATAAATATCATATAAAGTGTAAGACGAAAAAGTCCAAGAATTAAATCTGAATAGAGCATAAATACACCTTTATTTTCCCATTGTTCACCGGCACGAATTTCAATTGAATGAAGAATATATTTTGTTGCAGTTGTAATAACCGAAACAAGCAGAATTGCATACTAAAGATATTTTCAAAAGAATAAAATTATTGACTGTCATTGATAACAACAAGTAACAATCTTAAACCAGAGCTCCGCGTGGTACATCCCATGGGACGGGTTGGAGCGAACATTTTTCGAAAATTTTAAGCAGACAAAAAAGAATCGAAGTCTCTTTGGATATGATTCTATGATATGCATAATATCTCTATCCATTAAAATTAAGATCGTTGTCTTTTAGATAACTTTTAAAAGCTTATATTCGTTTTTTAAAAATATTTTTGGTAAATTGAACAACATATACCGAAAATGTTTTAAAATATGAGAATACAATTTGAAAGCGGTCACTTATGCCAATAAATATAATTTTAATGGATAAAGATAGTAAGCATATAATAGAATCACATCGAACGAGACTTCGATTCTGTTTTGTCTGCTTAAAATTTCCGAAAAATGTTCGTCCCATGGGATGTCCCACGCGGAGCTCTGTCTTAAACATCCTTCCCAATACATACATATTCACAATACGCATCTAAATACTTCAGTAACAAGGAAGATCTGTGTTTCTATCTTCAAAGTAATTAGCTAAGCATGCATCGTATTCAATTTGGACATGATACAAACGAAGATCAGCAAGTCCGTCGCCTACTGATAAGAGGAGTTATGGTCGCTGTGATAAAGGTATTGCTGAAAGTAAGACGTGTCTGTAAAATTTCAGCTTTCATAACTAGATGATAAACATCAAGATGCGTGCAATTCTGAAACTTTCCAATCGAAATTCGGTGATTTTGAATTTTTCGATCATAACTCTGTATTAATAAGTCGACATGTGACTGAATTCATAGTTAAAAATAAGCTCCTCGTAAGAGAATGTCTTTTCAAACAAATTTCAAATGTATAACGCTTGAGTAAATTCTGTTGATCATACCTCAAAACCAAAAACAATTTGAACTGATGCTCCCTTGGCTATTGTATGCATATAAGCTGATGAAATAAATAAATAATCGAGAATACTTAAAACACTTAAAAGACCTATAAGCAAATCAAAGAATATTGATAGTACTGAAAAACAAATACTTTATCATACCGATAACTCGTGTATGAAATATTGGTCCAAGAACAGGACTTTGTTCCATCTAAATCAAAGATACGTCGTTTCTATGTAAGAAACATTACTTTTACTTACATAATCAACACGATCTTCTAAAAGCCAATGAAAACATTTCAGAAAAAGTAAAACTGCAAACAAAGCGACGAAACGTGGACTGAAATCATCTCGAAATACAGTAAATGCTAAGCATGTTTCTGTGATAGAAAACCATGCACGATCATACAGATGCTTTGAAATAAAAATAAAAATAATCCGATAAAATTTCAACAAAAAAAATATGTTTTGATCTTAACTGACTTCTGTTTCAATCGCTCGAAGCGGTCCGAGAAATATACGTTGAATAAATTTACCAAATAAAATAGCAAATACAAATGCTTGAGCATAAAGAACCTAAGGAAATATATGGATCAATGCAATTTTTCATTAAGAAATTAATTTATGTCTCGTTACCGCAAGACTTGTACTTGACTTCGTTAAATAGACAACTGATGGATAAAATTGCTTTTTTACATAAAAAGCATTAGTTATAACGGCAAATGTTAATAGGAAACTAAGTGAAATTAAATATTCGGCTTTCATTGATATTATTTGTGGCATTTGTTACGAGATGAATACAGTTTTGTTTCACATAGACACGTGGAATAAAGATTGTTGCATATAAATAACAACAACTGGCTGGCTCACAATCATGTATTTTCATGATTGGTTAGCGAGTTAAACCAATCATATGTGCCGATGTTGACTAACTCAACGAAATGAAATAAGCAATAACAAGTAGCTATACTTATTATCTCAAATAAAAGAATTTACCATGGCAAATAGTTTAAGACGAAATTCTTTTTCTGAAATATCAACTATCACATCTCATTGTCGACGATGTCAACTTGATATTGAATCCGATCCACAAGCAAGTGGACGTGGACGTACAAGAATATTATGTCCATTTTGTGGAGAATTTCTTTTTCGACCCAATGTAACTGATATTCAACAATTGAAAGAGGAAATTAATGTAATTACAATTTGAATCTTACTCAAACTTCACTTTTCGATTTCGATTTAGAAAAGAGCAAAAGATGATAATAGTGATCATGGTCTAAGTCTTCGTTCACGTTTTAGTCGAACATTCAATCGAATACTTTTACGAAGACAAAATATGCTTAATAATAATGGTAAAACAACAAGTCATCGACGAGACAAAACGATTACAAATGTTAAATTACCATCCATTGAACATAAAAAACAATTAAGTGAACAAGTAAGTACTAATAATCGAACTGATTCCAATCTCAATAGATGACTAAAGTTTGACAGATAATTCGTATTCTTTTTTTTTCGGTACGCTGATTGCTGTGTCTGTAAGTTAAAAGAATGTATAGAATGATAGAAATTGTTCAAAAAATTCAAT
This sequence comes from Rotaria magnacalcarata, assembly GCA_900239745.1. Taxonomy (NCBI): domain Eukaryota; kingdom Metazoa; phylum Rotifera; class Eurotatoria; order Philodinida; family Philodinidae; genus Rotaria; species Rotaria magnacalcarata. The sequence goes on from OENM01000601.1 coordinate 60,969, forward strand.
AATAGCTAACTTTCAAACAAAAATAATCCACAAAATTAAGATATTGTGATTATAAAGCACATATCCTTCCACTTTTAATTTTCAACAGATTGTTCTCTTTAGATACATTCTAAAGCGCAATCGAGATTGAAAAGACAATTGATTTATCATCGACTTTTGAGTAAAACAAGAGAAACTAAAATAACTTCAGATGGAAGTGATCACTTTTCTTAAAGAGTCTGATAGATCATTGTTGTCTTTTTTTTGCAAAATTCCTTGCGAAGTTAAAATATTAATAATTTTCAATAGAAAAATAAAGATAAAATGGCTTCATCGTCGCTACCAATGATAGCAACAGCTATATCCATGCCATCGATTAATACTCATGGTTTTGAAAGTTTTCAGTAAGAAGTTTTTCTTTAAATTAAATATTTTTTCTTCTTTCTTTGTTCATTATGAATAGGTGTTTGGTTAATGAAGAGACTTCTGATACTAATCAAATATTTACTTTTTTCTCAATTTTCTATTCAAATTTCACTTATATGATGCAATCATTAACATTGGTAAGAAAGAAAACGAAACTATGTATTTTGTTCTGAAATTATTTGTATGGTTAGAACGATGATAAAAAGCAAATAGATTGGAAATATCTTCAAACAATTCATGAGTATATTACAAACAATTCGGATACAATATCTCGATTGATTCTTAAAACCATTGCGTCCTCTTGTATAAGAGAAATTCGGTAAGAATCTTTCGAAATTATTGCTTTTGATCTTTAATTGATTCAATAAATATATTCCACTGTATGTTTTTCAAATTATAATGAATGATTTAAATTAAAGAGACTATTATTTTGAGTACTTAGCTCCTATCTAAGTTATCAAGTTATGGAAAGTTTTGCATATTTTTCTCGAGTTTGAATAAGGCAAAATTTACAGTTCTATGCTTTTGATTTTCAAAGTCTTGTGATATGGACTTACTATCATCGATTCCATTTCAAACTACTACTTTGTAGAAATCTCATTTAATATGAAAAAAAGAAAATCCACTGTATCTCTATTGTATATTTTATCTGATAGAAGCGTCTAAATACAGAAGTTTATCGAAAAATAGACGGTTAAATATTGAAAATTGTTCAAAAGAAAGATAAGGTCAAATAATTTTTTTGTTTATAGCCCAAGTGAACATACTATCGAAGGTTATACGATTCTTATGATGGTAATCTGTTTATTTTTGTCATCATAATTAAAATTAAGTGAATGATATTTCAGGCACCGATTTTCGATCATGCATCGAATAATCATATTTTTGCTCATATATTACGCCGTATTTCACATTTTGCCGATCACGAACATCAAGAAATAATATCGATTTTACAAACGTAAGAATTACTTTTTACGAATAGTTAAGATAATCTTTTTTTCTTCTATTAATAGATTACCAGTCGAGATGTTTCGATTAGTTGTTCGTCGTTTACAAACATTTGTTGCTTTAAATCTCTTCCCATCACGCTTGGATAATTCCTCGTCGACAGTTGCTAATGGTTGGTGGATTCCAAGTGCTATTCGAACATTGGCATTATTTAGTAAGCGAAATCAAATAGGAAAAAGAAAAGAAGTTTTTTTTTTAAAACGAGAATTGAAGATGTAGCTAATAATCAGTTAAATCGAATATTAATGTATTATCATGAATTTATTATCGATTTGCTCGATAGTATTGATATTCTATTTGAATATCATATTTGGTTGAAAAATTCAAAACGGTACTTAACGATATATATCACTATAATTTTCTTGAGCTCTTTTGCTTGGTTATCAATTCTAAATTTATTTTTACAAAATATAAATATATTTGTTATATATGTTTGTCTTTTTCGTATCTCCAATATAAACAGATCATGCTAATGAAATGGTTAGTGGTCGTAAAATACCTTTGCAAGAAATGGTAATAGATTCATTAAATTGTATTGACGAAGAACGTGATTACTTTGAATGGAAAAATCGAAAATCACGTGGAGTAATTGGCGGGTTAGAAATATTTTGCTTAATGTCGTTATTCAGACATACATGCATCGGAACAGTTTCGTGGCTTTTATTGTTGCTAGTCTTTTCTTTGTTAATCTGAAACTAGTTATTTTAATGGAATAAGAAAATGTCATTGTTTATTTTTAGGTTTACATTTTGTCAATATCCTTTTGTACTAAGTATCAATGCTAAACGGACAATATTAAAACGTGATTCAGAGCAACAAATGATTGCTAATGCTCGTGTAAGTTTTGAATAGTGATTAGAAATTATTTAATAGATTTTAAAACATTGTGTTGCGTGCTTCCAGCGTACTATGATACAAAGAGTTCAAAATAAGCAAATACCAAATTTAAACATGCTGTTCTTAAATTTATACATTCGGCGAGCACATTTAGTTGCTGATTCTCTTGCTGAAGTATGTGTTTATTTTGAATTTGATTTTGATTCTGTTATTGACTGTATACGTTTTACAGGTTACAAAAAACCGTGAAGATTTAAAGAAAAAATTACGTGTCACATTTGTTGGTGAACATGGTCTTGATATGGGTGGTTTAACTAAAGAATGGTTTCTTCTCTTGATTCGACAAATTTTTTCGCCGGATTACGGTATTTAATATTTATTGAATTTATAAAAATACGAACGAAAATTTTATTTCATTTATTTTTAGGTATGTTTGTATATTATGATTTATCCGGTATATTTTGGTTTAATGGCGCATCTACGGATAATATTCGAGAATATCATTTAGTTGGAATACTAATGGGATTAGCAGTTTATAATGCAATTATTCTTGATATACGTTTTCCATTAGTTTGTTATAAAAAACTTTTAACACCTGCATTTATGACCGAACAGATGGCAAGATTATCAAAAATTAAAGTTGGAATTATTAAACCAACATTAGCAGATTTTCGCACAATTAGACCTGTAAGGAAATGTTGAAGTTTCTTGAACCGAATTATTTTTTATTTATTTTCATTTTCTAGGATATTGCTAATAGTCTTCAATATTTACTCGATTACGTTGGAAATGTCGAAGAAGACTTTGGTCTTACTTTTGAGGTAAATTGAAAATAAAATATTCATCCTTTTTTTTATTGAAAGCGATTTTATGAGCATATTTACTAGTATTTCATTTTGCGTTCGTGATGGTCTCATGAAACTCATTTTTTTTACAACATAACCTTGTATTTATGATCCCTTTAGAATTTTAAATCTACTATACGGAATAGGAAACCTGGATATAAAGTAATCCGTATCGTGCAGAATCCACTAGAGATTCTATTCAGGACAAAGGAAACTGATCTAATGAGATTCATTGATAAAAAAAAAGAAAAGAAAAATAAGAAGCTCATTTCTTTTTTTCAACCAAAAACATTAATTCCTCTGAGTATGACTCTATGTGGAAATAGAGCAATACATTAAAATGCGAGCGTTTTCATCTCATAGAAAAACAAATCAAGGCTAGATGACAATCGGATTTCTCAGTGCATTTTTCTCGGAAAATTAACTCATTGAATTTATTCAAGTGAAATAACTTGATCGTTCATCTGATCAATATTCATGCTTTCGCATTGAGCTATTGAACAAGACAAACTTCAATGCAATACATTGCAACTCGGTTCTATGAAATTTTCAACGAACCTATGAAAATATTTGTAATCATTTGAATAAGTTCTAATGCTATTTAGTGTTTTCAAAGAAATACAAAAGAAAAATTTCATAAACTTAATTTTTAATTAATATGCTATAGCTTCTTATTATTATTCTCGGTGCCCAGAAGTTTAAAAAAACAACTGAAATAATCAGTGATCTCCATACTGAATATAAACAATAGAAAATGCATCGATGAATTTATGAGTTTGTTTTTTTCAAGGTCTCCGTGGCTCAATTTGATACATCAGTAGTTTATTCATTGAAAGAAAATGGATCGATAGTCGATGTAACAAATGAAAATCGAAATGAATATGTTGAATTACTCATTGATTTCTATATAAATAAACATGTATCAAAGCAGTTCGAAGCATTTTATTATGGATTTCATAGCGTTTGCTCATCGAATGCACTTCTTCTACTTTTACCAGAAGAACTTGAAATGTTAATCTGTGGAATGCAACAATGTAATTTGAGTAGCTTAGCTGAAATTACCAAATATGAAAATTGTAATGCAAATGAAGACTTTATAAAGTAATTTCTAGAATTCTCTTCGTTTTTTGTTTTTGTTTTTTACATTAAAAGAAAAACTTCTGACTATGTGTTTTTAGGTGGTTTTGGCAAGTTGTAGAAGAAATGCCATCAGATAAACAAAGACGTCTATTATTATTTGTAACTGGTAGTGATCGTATGCCAATCGGCGGTTTAACTGAAATGACATTTAAAATTGGAAAAATTTCGTCCAATAGGTGTAACATACATGATTTGTAAGTTAATATCATGATGAATTTTATGAGCGTGTCACTTCTTGTTCATCGCAAATACTTGGAGAATATCACATGAATAAGTTCAGAATTTGAGCAGATTAAAACGAGGAATGAATCTATCGGCTAGTTTCTTTTGTTTTGTGTAAAGTTATTCAATAGAGTAAAACGACAGTCGCATGGAAATAGTTTTCGTTATCGTGTGAGAGAATCAAATAAAAGAATTTTCTATTTACATAAATATGCATGTTGATTTGCGCTTCTTTGATAGGTTACCCATGTCACATACATGGTATGTAATTATTTTATCTTCTTTATCAATATGATCTCTCTATCGCTGTTATTCAATCATCTTTTAGTTTCAATCAACTGCTTTTGCCGCCTTATCCGACCCGTGAAATTCTCAAAGAGAAACTATTTTTGGCTATTGAAAATTGTGAAGGTTTTGGCATTGAGTGATAACAAAAAAAGAAGAAACACAGAACGAGACGAAGTCTTTTGTTTTCGTTTTTTTTCTTAAATTGTGAAATAAATTTCATCATTCCATTTCATAAAATAAATACATTCATTCATTTACTTAGTCTATTTGATCTTCTAGATTTAGAAACAAAATGGACGACATAACCAAGATGGATCTCTATGAATTATTTGGTATTGATGAAACATGTTCAACGAAAGAATTAACAACAGCATTTCGAAGAAAAGCATTGGAATGCCACCCCGATAAATTTCCAGATGATCTTGACAAACGAGATCAATTTTTACTTATTAAAAAAGCATTAGAACTATTAATAGACACACAAGCTCGACAAGCGTATGATGCGTGTCGAAAACAAAAGAAAATTCAACAAGAACGTTTATCACAAATGGATGACAAGCGAAAAAAATTTAAAGAAGATCTCGAACGTAAGGAACAAAGGGCAACAAAAGCACCCACTTCAACCATAAATAAATCAAATTCTGACAAGCTACGCACGGAAGTTGAACGTTTAAGACGTGAAGGAAGTCGTCTTGTTGACGACGAGCTTGAAAAACTTCATAAGATGTTTGAACAAGATAAACAAAAACCTGCATCTAATCATGTAGAAATAATTATTAAGTATGTTCCGAATACTTCACCTTATACAGATGACGAACTTCGGCAAGTATTTACAAAATATGGCAATATTTCAACGATTATTAACAAAAATGTCAAACGTGCATTAATTGAATTTTATCAAGATCACATATCAAATTTTATTGAAAGTGAAAAAGGTTTGGATGATCGACCGTTTGCTTCGGTAAAAATTCAAAAAAAATCAAATACAATTGCGTCATCATCAACAGCAGCAGCAACATCAACAAGAAAGAAACCTACTTTTGTAGATTTAACGCAACCTGATTTCGAAGACTTTGAAGCTATGATTATGAGAAAAATGTCGCAGCATAATGCTGCTTCCTAAAAATTATACAGTTAATTTTTTGTATGTAAACTAGAACAAATAAAAAGGAGATATTCGATTTGAATTCAGTTGCTTCATTTTTGAGTTTATTTAACCTACAAATTTTAAGTTAAAGAAATATCATGAAAATAATAGGCACTCATATTTGTCAGGCAGAATGATTTTTTGTTATTTTATTTACTTTGAATGACGTCGGATGAAAATTTTAAAAAAAGCAGCACGTTTGAAAAAAGGAGTTCTTTACTTGAGTGTATTATTAGGGTTAGCTTTCACAAACACTCATACACCTTTTTGTTTTTATTCTATTGCATGCAGGCACACAAATGCAGTATGCATTCTCGTTCTACGCAGCATTACAGAAAAAAGAGAAAAAGAAAAATCTCGCGAGTTCCGTCTGATAGCATAGGTTTTTCTTTCTTGCTTTGACTGTCTGTGTGTGTGTGTGTGTGTGTGTTGTCTGTCAAAAGAAATAACAAACTTCTGGCTTCTATTCATGCTCGTCTAAAAGAATATATTGTCACAATTAGCGCTGCAATCCTTATGTGTATATTTATACGACTAAATTATCAAATCCGGTAAGTAGGTAAGAGGAAGTTCTATAGTAATAAAACAGAAGTAATATCACGCACTATTACAACTCATAGAAACAGAGTAAACTGTCATTCTTTTGTACATTCAGTTGTACTATTCAATAAATAAAATCGGTGAATTGATTGCAAAAATGAAAAAAAAACAATAACCGCAACAACAACAACAACTGAAAATCGTTAATTTATCCCTTAGTGTGCCTAATATACATATAATACACACAGTAGGAGTGCGAATATGATTGAAACAATGAAGAGCACATTGCTGTTATCTCATTTGACAGAAAAAGATTTGACAGTCTTCCATATCATCATCATCACTATCTTCATTGGTTGTCGACATGGATGTTGCGTGTCTTGGTGACATCGCAGACATCATGCTGCAACAGAGAACAAATGAGAGAGAAAAACTGTCATATTCGAAGATGTTCATACGGTTGACAAGTAGAGTGCTGTTAGTACAACTAGAGAGAAAGAAAGGGAGAGAGAGAGAGAGGGGGGGGAGAAAAGCGTGAGACGACAACATAGTTTCCGATAATTTTTCATCATTTTCTTTTCTTTTTTCCTAATATAATCAAACAAAATGTTCGCATGTATTCCACACATATTTTAGTCTTCTTCTTTGTTTAATCAAAAATGGCAGAGTCGACACCACCAACAATATCGCGTACACAGCATAGAGTTGAATATACATCATGTATTGATACAACAGTAGCATCGTCAACGTCGAGGAAAACACGTGGAAATATGAATCCTCATTCAAGTTTTGATCTAATTAGTGAAGCACGTGAATATGATACTTCAATAGTTAAAAATTGCGATCGTCATACGCAATCTCATCGTATACTTGAACGTGATCTACGTCGATTAGATATTGAATCAGATTCAATTAGTATAGAAATGAAAAATAAGAAATTAGCTCGAACTGAATCTATTTCATTACCAACTACACCAGTGGAACATATATGTTCAACATTTAATCAAAAATCTCATAATTTAACAGCAACATCATTAATTAATAATGAGCATGATAGTTATGTGAATAATGACGGTGACGGTGACGATGATGATAATGGCGATGCTATACAACATTTTCATTTTACATCATCAAAAAATTCCAAATTTACTTTGCCAGAACAAATAACAAATGAATCAATATCAAATCTTAAAAGGTAGGAAAGAAGAAAGAAAAACTTCATTATCTATATTACTAGTTCAAAGAAAAGAAAACCTACGACAGTCATAATAACCATAATCATTGATTAGCAAATAAAGGAATAAAAGATAAGTGCTTTTCTGACGTGTTATTTGCTTGTCTTATTTCGGACATATAGATCATGCATATGCATGTGAAGTAAATAGAAAGAAAATTGATTGTCAACTTCTAGGAACAAACTAACTAACAGTTGTCATGAACAGATGAATACATAAGAATAAATTGATAGATCAATTTCTAATATTGAATGTCTAATTGAAAACAATATTTGTCAAAATAAAAATAAAAAAAGCAAAGCATAAATATACAAGTTAGTAAATCATCATCTTGCATTTAAATTCTATTAAATTTGTAATGAGTTCAAATTTTTTTACTCGAAATATTCTGTTTCTAGTATTCAACAATCGACTGCATGTTCTTCTTCGAAATCTTCGTCGTCAGAATCAAGTATTCCAATTTCATTTGGTGTCGATTGGACTGAACAAGCACATCCACTTTCACATTGTTGGTTTCCGTATACTTCAACTGATCCATCATCAGCTCCATCATGTTGTTTTCTGTCTTGCCAAAATCCAAGACCAACACTAGTATTATCACTTGTTCAATGTGAAGCCTGTTTAATCGTTGTACATACTCATCATTTGTCAAATTTACGAACAACAACATCAAATATAACAAATTGTATGCCTTCATGTCGTCCATCATTTTGTGATGATCATGAATCTGATGAACAACATAAGTGCGATCGACATTTTTGGTTGAATGCAATAATGCTCACTAGACCTTGTGCATTTTGTAAGCGAAAATCAATATCAAGTTCTCTGTTTCATAATACTAGAGCATCAACGATGCCAACATTAGATCTCGTGACGAAAAGTATTACAAATAGTAAAAGTCCTGTGCCTGGTAGTCCACAATTGTCTGGCCCAGCAGGTGGTCTTCAATGTGTTTGGTGCTCCCGTGGTTATCATAGACAATGTTGGGAACATATATCTAATCAAGATGACAAAAATCAATGTGATTACGGAGTCTTTAGGTAGAATCATACAATAGAAGTAGTCTTCTAAAATGTTCTTAATTACTTCTTTATTATTAATATTCTAGAAACATCATTGTTCGACCACAATGGATACGTCGCATTTCAAATGCTTCACCTAATTTTCGTGCTCAATTTCCTTCTAATAACGAAAAAAATTCAATATATACACCAATACTTCTCTTTATAAACAAGCGTTCAGGTGGTCAAAGCGGCGAAAAAATCTATCGTAAATTATTACGTTTACTGAATCCTCGTCAAGTATTTCTACTTGAAAATGATCAAACTATAATTAATGCATTAGAAATTTATTCATCCTTAGAAAATATTCGTATATGTGTATTTGGTGGTGATGGTACTGTCGGTTGGGTATTAGGTCGTTTAGCTGAATCATATCCATCATTAAATAATCCACCTGTATGTATATGTCCATTGGGTACAGGTAATGATCTATCTCGAGTATTATCATGGGGCGAACAATATGATCCAAAACGGTTACTATCAACTTTAACACAAATTCCTCAAGCAAAACCTATAGCACTTGATCGTTGGCAAGTAACTATAGAACAAGTCGATTTAACCAAGGCTAACTTTAATTTCAATAGTGGACGAACATTTTTATCGTTTTTAACACATCCAAAATTTATTCGCGATACACAACGTGCATCGTATCAAAATCACCGCACATTACCCAATACACGTTTTATAAATTATATGAGTTTTGGTTTGGATGCAGCAATAGCATTAGAATTCCATGATAGACGGTCACGTGATCCAGCTAAATTTTCATCACCATTAAAAAATAAATTGATGTATTTAAATGAAAGTCGAAAATATTTAAATGATTTTGCATGTTCAAAAATGTGGAGTTTAAGCTCATATATACGTTTAATATGTGACGGAGAAAATTTAACAGATTGCATTAAAAATTGCCATACTTTACTTGTTTTAAATATTCCTGGTTATGCATCAGGAACTAATCCATGGGGAAAATCATCAAATAATTCATCATCATCATCATCATCAGCCACTATACAAAAAGATTCTGACTCATTTGAACAAATATCAACCAGTTCTGTTGAATTAACTGATTTACCAGCAAATACACATGAAGTTTATGAATTAGTGACATTAAGTGATTGTCCCAATGATCAAAACAATTCAACGTCATATATAGCAACAAACAATTCACCGGGTCGTTTTGAACGACAAGATTTTGGTGATAGAAGAATTGAAGTTGTCGGCTTAAGTACAACACATATGGCTACAATACATATTGGTTTTCGTGGCATGCGTATTGCACAATGTAGTCAGTTACGTATTGAATTATGTTGTCCTATGACAGCTCAAATGGATGGCGAACCATTTTATTTACCAGAATCCGTTGCTGTAAATATCACACATGCAGGTCAAGTGTTGGTATTAAGAAATGAAAACAGATAAAAAAATAACTAACGAATTCCTGTATATTGTTTTCATTTTCACTACAGAAACAAAGAAAAATCAGTGAGATTTGTGAATAGCAGTCTAAGCACACAAATAGCCGACTCGTTATTTTCAAAGAATATTATTGATATTCGTTTTTATTTTCTATTTTATATAAACATGACAATTGGTTTTGAAGAATCAATGAATATATCACATATGACATAGGATTTACTTCATGGAACTATTTTCAAATCTAATTTAATTATTTTAATGATCAACTAGACCTAATACGATATCTTGTTGAAACAAATATCATCACATTAAAATCTTATTAAGATAGTTGTGCTCTTTATGCATGAGAAAATAACTAGGAATTGTTTATATGTTAATGTGGGATCAGTACAATAAGAAAGCAGTGCTGCAAGATTTAAGTTAAATTTCAATCAAAACATAATAAGAACCAGTGAAAAAAGATTCCAGAAAATCTATATGAATAAAAAATTGAAAAGAAGTTGTTTTTTATCCCAGCTTTTGTCTTATCGAAATACGCTTGTCTTCAAGGTAGATAATTATGATTTAAACTAAGTTTAATAAAGCTCTTTTAATTCTTTCAAATTTCAATAAAAACAAAATGAAAATTGCAATTAGCGAAGTAATCTTCTCCTATCAAACTGACGTAAAATTGTTCTTTTTTTTCTCATTTTGATTTATTATTATTATTATTTGATTCTTTCAAAACTCAAATACAACAAGTCATCGACAAGATAGGCAGATTTAAAGGCTTTTTATTTTTGATTCGCGTCGACTATTATCAATATGATGTTTTTCCACATAAGTAATTTTAAATATTATTTGAGTCCGCTAAAAACTGAATTCCTACAAAATAATCCTATTTAATATGAAATTCTATAATCACTAATTCACCCTATGAACTATCAATTTAATACTTACCTCATCACACTTTTTATTGCTTTTGATATATAATAACACTACTCCATAAAATGAAAACAAAAAAAAATACGATGATAATCAAGTTTTTGGATTTCTCTTATTTACTAGTGTTATTGGATAAATAAATGCGGAAACATCTGATTTGCATCCGATTGTTATGTGTACTTCAACAACTGAGTCAATTTATATATGTTGGGAATAATTCCGGGAAAAAAAAATTTTTTTTGAAAAAATCCCTGTACTCCC
>OENM01000602.1:9646-42929 GCA_900239745.1 Rotaria magnacalcarata
AAGCGTGTGCTCAATGTAAAGAAGTAAATAAACATCATTTCCTAGAGTGGCTGTAAACTACTCCACCTCTATCCAGTTTGTCATTACGATATAAACTCAACAGAGTCTTATTAATCGTTACATAGGGGTGTCAACCCAGGAGAATCATTTCGACAGTAGGATCCTTGGTATTGGATCCGATGTTGGATTTTAACGGAATCCAACTCTAACGAATCACCCTTGCGCTCTGATGGCTCAAAATGCTTATTTGGTCGTGAATAAGAAAATGATTTTTTTCGTCGGAACCGACAATAGGTCCGTGTCCAAGAATCCTATCGGATTCTGTCGGGGAGTCGGATCCCGTAGGTTTCGATAAGATCCGTTGTTGGATTCATTCACCTGGGAATTTACAGTTTGTTTTATTTAAATTTAACGTCGCGAAAAGTTAATTTAATTCTATCAAGTTAAATTTAATTTTTGGACTGAAAAACCATTTAAATTTAATAACTTGTTTTGATCAGTACACATCATTGCTACGAGGAAAATGCGTGACTTTAATAGTAGTAAATACTAAATGAGAGGAGAACCTAGTATTTTTGGGTTAATATTTGTTCATAATAGTCAAAATTTCTCTACAGATTATGCAGGATCCATGATCTTTCTTCTTCAAATTTGAATGATACAAAATTTTAAATTTGTTTCTCGATTTAGTAATTTTTTCTAACTTTAAATGTGACACTCCTCTCCAAAAGCATGATAATGGAAAGTTTCCGTTATGAAAAAAAAATATTTGCAGATAAAATTAGCATTAGCTTTCTCTTCTTCTTAATCGCATAGTTCATTCTAGTATTCAGTAGATATTAACATTTTTAAGACTTATCTACAACTCATCAGTCGTCAATACTGATCTTACTATACGAACCTCTCCATTCTAGATTCGGATCTGTTGCAAATGTATAATAGATAGGCCCAATGATTTCATTCATTCCTTGTACATAACTTTGTCCGGAATTAAGTTTTGAAAAAATAAATAAAATTCTTTCAACAACTTCCCAATGTGCTTCATGACCGTCGGGCAGCCATTGATATTCGTTCATGTCATAGGTTGTTTTCGAATGATTGGCTTTCTTTTGATATTGTAAATCTAATCGACTATTCACGCGATTTTCAACTTTAAGTGACGTTGATTCAATGCGTTTGCGTAAACTTTCAAAACCAGCTTCTTGATTTAAGATTTCTGAACAGGGATAATCAGTTTCACGTTGAAAAAACGATAGGTCTGGACAAAGTCGTCTATTTATACCAAAAAAAAAGGTTCGAAGTAGTTTTATTAATGAGAACGGAAGAAAAAAACGAACCGAACATCTTTATCTATTTGTAATAAAACTTCATTTTCTTTAAAATACGCAGCCCATGAACTATCCGGTGCAGAATTCAACGGCTAAAATGAATACGAATTCGATTGATAGTAGGGAAAATGGAGCAGCAACTAACATGATCGACTACAGCAGATTCTGATGATGGTGTAAGCCCTGGTTTTATTATTGTTTCTCGAATATAACCACGATATAATTCACTATCGAAGAAAAAATCAAGTTTTATTTACATTTATTTTAATTGTATCTTACCGTTGTTTACTTAAATGTAATGCCCATTTAGTTCGATCGAGCATAAGATAACTCAGCAATATCTAATCGATTCAAAGATTTAAATCATATTCAATAATGCTACTGATTTTACCTTCCATGTTAGACTACGAATACCATTTTCGTCGGGACAACCTACTCGAGCACAGAAAATTATAATTAAAAATTTTTATTCGAATGAAGACTCTTACCGTTGAATGCTAGAGCTTTGAGTTTTTTTATGTCGATCATGTCACATTTTAGTATCGCTTCGAATTGATCAAATCTGTTCAAAAACAAGAAAATTATAAAAATATTGAAAATTCAAATGAGAATTCATTCGTACGTTTTTTGATAGAGAGTCATGCTCGAGATTCTTCTCTCCCTAATTAAAAAATGAATAGATTTCTGGAAATGAACAAAAAAAAGTGAATAATATTTGGCTAATTGAAAGCAACAATCAATCACGGCATACGAAAGATGTCGCTTCGCTTGAATTTTATTTATTCATTATTATTATTTCTAGAAATTCAAAACAAATCAAAATTACAAGAATTATTCTCTTCTATTTAAATTTCAACATAACTCACGATAGTCATTGGTCACTCGATCGGTCATCTACTGTCCATTTTTCGGAACAAAGTGATCAATCAAAAGAGACGAAATATCACCTGTACTCTGCATGAAAAAAATGCTGATGCTATCTCGTTCGTTTGGTAAACCTTTTTCGCTTGTTTAAATCTATTTTTAAAACTTATTATGAAATTATTTTTCTTACCAGTGTATATAATATGTCTATCAATACCGTTAATAAATACCGAAACAATACCACGATTTGATATGCGTGATAAAGATGGAATTATTTTTGATCCCATAGCACCACGTGCTGGTGAACGATTGATTGCAACTTGCACATTAGTTGGTTTGACACCTAATGATAAACATCATGTAAGTTAAATATTATGTTTAATATAATTCTTGTTGAAAATCAACATATGAAATTAATATTATTTGATAACGTAGACGAGCTCTGACTGAGCTGGTTGTCAGTGGTTAGATAGCGATATTTATCTATTGCTAAAATAACTTCGGAAAACATCTTTCTTTAGGATTCAACTAAAACTTACTTGTATATTCGAAATAATCAGAAGATCTTAATTTGCCGGCAAAAAAAAAGCATTTTCTATAGAACGGAAGGAAGAATATACGAGTCATTTATTTTTCTCTCTATTATGGTGTCTTTCAATAAAGATGAAAGTAGTTACCATTAGGACGGGACAATAATTCTGATAGCAGTTAACATACGAAAACTCGAGTGGTGCTCGTTAATATAAGATGTGTGTGCACGAAGCGTACAATTGTATTACAACTTCAGTCAATGTTGTGAAACTACGCATGTAAAAACGTTTACCCAAAAAATTAACTATTAAGTACTTTCTATAGTAGGTTTTACGCAGGGCAACGTATGATAAAGTACTAGAGAAAGTGGAAAATAGTAAGAGAAGTTACTTTATCACTATTAATAATGATTAAAAGTGACTTTTTGTTTACATTGGTAGGCGGAGATTTTGATTAGAAATTCTTTTTTTTGGAGATGGATGTGATTAAGATTTCTATCCGATTGACGAAAACAAGGTAAGACGTAATCAAGTAGATTACAGCTTGTTAGTTTATCCCAGGAGCTGACTCTATTTATGTAATGGCCATAAGATGTTGTTTTCTGTTGAATATGTAGGTTGAATGGTCATTAAAAAGATTTAATGACGGAAAAAATTTTACATTAGCTGTTGATACTGATGTTTTACAATTTAATCAACCGGTTCCTCGTTTGCACGCTATTCATGCAACTGAATCATCTGATTGGGTTTTAATATTTGATCCACTTGACCGAGATGATATTGGCAATTTAACATGTAAAATCTAACTTAAAATATTTTCGAAAAAAAATTGATTATTTGCTTAGGCCGTTTGACGGATACTAATTCAAGAGAAATATATTTGACACGTTTTCTTAATGTGATAAGTGAGTAGATATGCTCTTGTAATTTACAAAATACGAAAGAACTTTCTAAATTAGGCGAACCACTTGTTCTTGAATCATCAACAAAAGACATCGAAGTCAACGAAGGTGACTCGGTTACACTTGTTTGTAATGCTCAAGGTTTGCTATTTTTTATTAAAAACTAATAGAATTGTATTTTTAAAATTTTTCTCCAGGATATCCAGCACCAACTATCGAATGGCAAAAAGCCGACGCACAACCTCTTAGTTCAGGTCACATTAGACAAATGGTGCGTGCTTTTCAATTATTCATGACAATTTAATACCACCGAGTTTTTATTTCCTTCTAGGGTTCTCAATTACATTTACATCAAGTAACACGTAGAGAAAGTGGAATTTATAAATGTTTGGGTATGTAATTATAGTCAAACATAAAATCAATATGTTGATATTGTTTTCTATATTCAGCTAGTAATTTGGTTGGTTTTGGTAGTGAATGGACACTGAAACTTTCAGTAAGATGTAAGTGAGAAAGTTGAGATTTCTACAATATGTTTCACCGCAGCAGTAGAGCTCGAACAGACTCTGTTCAGTAGTCAACGTTATGAATATAATTCGAACTCAAAATATTTTCTATGTTTCAGTTCGTCCATATGTATATTGTGAACGTGATGTTGGTCAAGCGACAGACTTTCTAGTTGACGCCTATATGGAATGTTACGTATACGGTTATCCTCCACCGAAAATTTCGTAAGATTGAATGATTCGTCGTTGTCGATCTTCTAATGAATTCGTTTTTGTTTCGTTAAGTTGGCGTCACGAACGAAGTGCTGGTCTTTCAAATATTTGGAACTCACAGGATTATTTAATCGAAGCAACAATACCGGAAATGTCAATATGTACTGATTGTATTTTATCACGTTTAACCATTATTCATGTTAAACAAGCCCATTTGGGTAATTATTATATAAATGCAACAGCGCCCGATTTTCCATCAGAATTCGGAAGAGTTACACTTTATCGTAAGATGATGAATTTTATGATTGATTCGAACTTAATGTTTTCATTTATTTAGAAACGTCTGATTGTCAGCAATTCGTGACTCATCGAAATAATAAAGGCTGTAAAAGAATTCATAGTCAAAAATCATCTAGCAATATGATTTTTTCACGTTCCATTTTTTTATCTTTTGTTGTGTTTATTCAATTATTTTAAACATTCCATTTATTAGTTGCTGATTTTGTTTTACAATAATGCATTTGTAATTTTATTTGTATTCTTTATCTATGTCAGATAGCAGTTGTTTGATTTTTGTGTTTTCCTTTTTCTTTCTTTGTTTGAAAAACAATTCAACAGATTTACGATAAGACATAACAATAAAAGTTGAAATAAATTAAAAACAAAAACAAGAAAAGAAAAGAATAATTGACAATTTACAATTTTGTAAAATGTCCAAGCTATGCATTGAATTTGGTGAGATATTCTTTGTCCTTGCGTGTAAAAATAAATCTGTATCTGCAGCTAAACCATCCATTGATGAATCAACATATTTTTATGATTGAGTTGACGTTTAAGGATTATTCTCGAGATTAATTTCCGAAATTCATTAACAAAAAATACTGATGATGTTAAACACGTCAAATAGAATAAATCTAAATCGAATAAAAATCGCATTCACAAATATGCACCGTGATGAGAATGGAATAATTCTAATTTGTTGAGATACTTAGTTCGAAAAAAAGCTTACTGTTTGTCACAACTAAATCATATTTTCGATGATGAACATGGCACACGGATTAACTAAAGACGTTTGCATGGGAAATCCGTTAGAAGTTCGAGAAAGCAGATGCTGATGTTGATGTCAGTGCAAATATTCTTTTTTTTCTTGGCACCTACTTCGGTACATCCCAATTCTTAGTTTTATATTTTATGAAGTTAACGAATTATATCACTAGACGAAGTCAGTACCAACTACATATTTATGACTTTTTTTTTCTGGGTCTATGAAAATTTCGTTTTTTGTACAAAACAAATCAATTCTTCTTACCTGCAGCGCTAAGAGCTTCCGTTTGAAATACAAATTGTAATGGTGGTAAATAAATGACAGCTAACTGACCAACAATAGAAAGAAATACTGCAACAACAAAATACCGATTTGAAAAAAGGCCGATTTCAAAAATGAATTTCGTCTAAAATCATTTTAAAAGATAGATTCAATTTAAGGAGAAACAAAAAGTTTATTTTACTTGAGATCGACAGCTGAGTGCGTTAAACATGTCAAAAAAGACAAAACATGTAAATGTCATAGTTGTATCTCTAGGCGTTACTTTTCCATCTCTCATCTAAATTCCAGAAATAATAAATAAAAACAACTTCTTGAAATCAATCTCAACCTACTTCGGCATAAAAAACACATAAAGTTCCAAAAACAATTACAATAGCACTAGTTAATATATGTACAATTAGATTTTTATCAATCATTGAATCCGTCACTTTTCGTGGCGGTTTTTTTAATACATCATGATCAACGGGTTCAACGCCAAGACTAAATATATTCATCATGTTGTAACAAAACTTAAAAATAAACTCCAACAAACCTTTGAGCTGGTGGTCCATCCATAATAATATTAATCCAAAGAATTTGCATTGCATTCAATGGATTAGGAAAATGAAAAACTGTTGAAAGTGTTATTAAACTCAACGCCGCAATACTCCTTGAAAAACAACAATTACAAATAGAACCAATCAAACCGCTTTAACTTACGTGCTCAATTGAAATCGAACAAAATTTTTTATATTATGAAATATAGCTTTTCCTTCTTCTATCGCTGCCCTAAAATCAATCATAAACTACAAAGAATTCAAAATTCAAAACAAATCTTACATAATAGTATAGAAATCATCTTTAACAAGAATCATATCAGCTGCTTCCTTACATACGTCAGTACCTGTTTGTCCCATAGCTATGCCAATATCAGCTGCTTTAAGTGCAACTGCATCATTAACGCCATCACCTGTCATACTAACAATATGTCCTTGAGCTTGCAATGCCTAAAACAAAAGAATCTTTTTACAATTAATTCGTATAATATTCATAAAACTTACTTTAACAATGGTTAGTTTATGTTTTGGACTAACACGATAGAAAACGGATGTATGTAAAACAGCATCACGAAGTTCAGCTGCATTCATATGATCAAGATCTTCACCTGATAGAGACAAATCATCACTGCTATAAATCTTTAGGCGAGACGCTAAGAAAAATTAAAGAAAAAAATTTCCTAATTATTTTATATCGAAAACAAAATATTCACCTATGGCTTTTGCTGTTTTCTCCGCATCTCCTGTTATCATTTTAACAATAACACCGCCGGTTTTTAATTGTGAAATTGCTTGTTCAACTTTCGGACGCTCCGGATCAATGATGCCAACCATACCAACGTATGTCAAATCGTCAAAAGAGGTTCCTGTTGCCATAGCCAAAACTAAAATACATAAGATTTGTCATTTATTCGAGTCTATTCATCGCTGTATGAATGTTAAGGCGAGACGTTGTGCATACAAAATAAAATTAAAAAAGAAACGCAGATTTCTCTTTTGTTATTGTTCTCAAGCGCTATTGTATAATGGCAAAACTCACAAATTTATATTTTTAGCTCTTTCTATCAAACTAATGTTTATACTTCTTAGTCCTTTGGCTGCCATTTGATTTGAATCCGTGATAAAACCTCGAATATTGTCGTCTGTCAATGGTACAGCTGCTCCTTGACGCAGATATCGTTTAGCTAATTTTAATACTTGTTCAATCGCTCCTTTGACATATAAACGTATTTCATTCTAGAAAATAAAATTGTAACGACGCACAAGCCTTTCAATCTAAAATACAAACTGGATTATATTTTGGTGTACATTGTACAGCCATATATTTATTTTCGTGTGAAAATGGCCATTCACGTTCACGATAAAACTGTTCACGAAGATGAGGAATATTCATCTAATTAGAACAATAATTCAGTTTGATGAATTCAGTGTTTAAAAGCAATATTTTTACTTTCATAGCAACAACCAGTAGGGCACCTTCAGTTGGTTGACCACGAAGTTGTGAATTGATTATTTCAGCATTATTACAAACAGCTCCAACCTATGAGGAAAAAGATTACAGTTTCGTTGCTCGTAACATAATATTAGGACAAAAAATGCCTAATCTCACTTTCTATATATTCCATATGATACTCAACACAACTTATGATTTTGGGGCTCATGTATAACTTAGCTGTTTTTCTTGAGAACATACTCCCTCTGAAATGTATATACAAAGAAAAGAAACCTATCGATATGATGTCATATGCACGAGTTTTTCTTGAAGCTATTTGTTTTACCGAATGTAGCTTCAATGACCCAAGTAGTAAACAATAATTCGATTATGCCAGATGAATAAAACAGTCGAGAATGCAAACTTAAAAATTAATTTTTTCTAATCCTTAGTAGTCATAGAGAGAGAAAAAAAACATGGTAAATGAAAACATACTTCGACTATTTTTGATATAAGAGGATGTGAATCGTAAGTAACTCGTTCATGACCACATATAACATCACCTTGTCCATCATAACCTGAGCCCGTAACCTAATAAATTCAAAAACAATCATAATAATTTCTTATTATTTAGATAAATATGTGTACCTCGGCGGCGTCTCCATCAGATGTTAAAATGTTCGTTACAGTCATTTCATTTTTTGTTAGAGTCCCGGTTTTATCGGAACATACCACTGTTACACAGCCTAAAGAAAACAAAATTGAAAGACACAAATAAATAATTCAAAAAAAAAAAAAACTCTACCGAGTGTTTCAACGATCGGTAATTTTTTAACGATTGCTTCTCGTTTTGCCATGCGTTGAACACCAAGTGCCAATGTTACTGTGACTACAATTGGTAGACCTTCCGGAATAGCTGCTACTGCCAAACTAGAAAATAAAAGCATGCATATTACAAAAAATTGTTCATCTTCATTGTTAGTTTTCTAGCGAAATGAAATCTCAAGATGGATATGTTCCAAGTTTGCTAATCAAAGTCTCTAACGCATCAGTGAGCCCGTATGCATACCTGACACCGATAGTAAACATTTCCAGAAGATGTCTACCTTGTAACCATCCCACAATAACAATAAAACCAATAATACTTAATGAATAAAACGACAGCTGCTTTCCTAAAGCATCCATACTCTTTTGTAACGGTGTTTTTGGTGCCTATAACAAAAGAATTATTTTTTCTGTAAAATTAATTTCCCTTTCTTCTTCGTACTTCTTGTTGTTGCATCATTTGGAATACTTTTCCAAATTCTGAATTTTCACCTGTACATATCACAATACCCTTCGAAGAAAAACAAACATAATTAGGCTGGGAAATGTTGTTTTTTTTAAGATTCTCTTTACTTTTGCATTTCCAGTAAGTACATGTGTACCCATGAATGCAATATTTCTTCTATCACTAATCGATGTTTGTCTTGAACCAAATGAAATAGAATCAATTATTTTATTTGATGGTTTTACTTCGCCAGTAAATGACGATTCATCGATCGACATATCATTTGCTTCAGTTAGACGTAAGTCAGCGGGTATGCGATCACCACTTTCCAAAATACATAAATCACCTGGTACTAATTCTCTAGCAAAAATTTGTTGACTTCTTCCTTCTCGTATGCAAACACATTTTGGCGGTACAAGTCTTCTCAATGCTTCGATTTCTTTTTCAGCTCGATTTTCTTGTATAAAAGCAACTGTAACAACAATAATAATAGCTATAGTTATAGACAAAGCATCGTCGTATTGTCTCATCAACAATGAAATACATGCTGATGCAAGCAAAAGTAATATCATGGGCTCTTTAAATTGTCCTAAATATTTCTTCCATATTGGTTCATCATCGTCTACTTCAAAATCATTATGGCCATAGTATTTCTGTCGAGTTTGAATTTCATTTTCATTTAAACCTAATTTAGCATCTGTTTGTAAAATTTTTATAATCTCTTGAGCAGTTACACGACATGCAGCATCAGAATTAAGAAATGTTGTCATCATATGAAGATTTTATTATTCAACGATTGTCCTTGAAAATTTATGTTTAATTGTTCGAAAGTAATTTGATCAATGAAATGGAATGCGATAATGACGGATTTGATTTCTCTTTTTGAAAAAGTAAAACTAACTTGTAAAATAATTATCAAGAATTAACACATTGAAACGAAAATAATAACATCTAGAATATTCATAAAAAATAGAAATGACATAGATGTCTCAAGGGCAGCAGTTTACTTTCATTCTATCTACTTACTTTGAAGTGTCTTTTGAACTGATTTTTATCGCATCAGCGAACATGAGTGTACTCGAACTCTTTTTACTGCTCTGCGCTCATTTTCTATCAGACTGGCATAAGAAAAAAGGTAAAGAAAAAGATTATATGCAACAGACTGTGAATCAAATATTTGTTATTTTTTTTGAAAGTATTATGTCAATAGGGAATATTAACGAAAGAAAATGAAATCATTACAGGATTCATTTTTACCGAAGTTATTTGATTCAGAAAGAAAACATACAAAGATGGTTTCCTCAAAATCAAAGTAATTCAACATATTACAACAATGAAAATACTTTTCTTTTTCTTATTTTAGATAATAATTGAAAATTTTCACCCTACATTTAACCCACGCGATGTGGTTATGCTGAAAATAAAAACCGAATAGGAAGTGAACAGTTTTTATTAGTGTATCAAAAAACAACGTGTCTAAATGTTTACAAACGTCGGCGAAAACCTATAATTTCGAGTAGATGTGCAGCGATCCAGAACACACACTCACATATACGAGGCATGTTCCCAAGGTTTCTATGTTAATCTCTCTATATATATATATTAATGATAACAGTGATGGATAGGCGTTTTGCGCAAAAAGTCAATCCTTATACATTTTATAAATGAAGCATAACTACCTGTGCATAATTACCAACGCCTACATTTATGAATGATGTATAAATAAAAGTACAATCGTTTCATTTCGCTGATAGATCAACGTGCGATATGAAATAATTGAATAATAATAAAAATTATATCGTCAGACTAGAATCTTAGGTTGACTCAAATTGATTCATATGGCAATTCCCTTATAATGTACCGTCATTTTTCTCTGTTATCGATTCAGTGAGTATTATTTCAATCAATTATGCGGAAAGGTTTATTTTATCTATACAATCGTGAATATCTATAAGTCTACATCAAATAAAGCTTCGCGCATTTGTCGACAGCGCCTAATCGAATATGTCAATGTGATTCTAGTGATGAAATTATGTTATCATAAAAGTTAATAGTCTTGCCATTACATCTCACTCTAAGTAGTGATGTAATAAGATCAAAGTTGTGCAGATAAGTCAGTGTCCTGAACATCGAGGAGTCTATGTATTCATTTTTCTAGACTATTTGATTACGTCTCATATAAATACCGACATCTATAATCAAGTTTGACTTCATCTGGGCTGTTTTGCTAATATATATATCAAACTACGAAAGAAGATTTTCATAAAAAATAGGACTCACTTAAATGAGTAACGACATTGTCATGGGTTGGCCGTTTTCTTTCGCTTATTTATTAATTATCTAGAAAAGATTTATTCAAATGAAGAAATTTTGCTATTTTTGTTTTATTAAATATCAAATAAAGATGTTTATATTTTAATGGAAAAATTACTTTTACAAGATAAGCAGCGCATAGTCAAATAGAAAGCGACCATTTAAAAAAAAAGAGGCGAACAGCAGGACTTCAAGAACGCAGCTAAAGTTCATAGAAAAATACATAAGTACATTCGATTGCGCAAACAGCATGTATGTGCGAATTTCGAACGATGATTATAATAAGAATAAGAATGAAGAAAAAGAAACCCACACATTGTCAAGTAAAACAGTTCTATTCCATCCATGTTGTTTATCAATCATCATTCATTTTCTTATTTTCTAAAAAATAAAATTTGAATACGGTGATATTGAACCGAAAAACCTTACTCTGCCATTCAAATTCCAAATAACAACTTGGCCAAATAAATCGGCGGAACTTATTTTCGATAGACAATTAGGCTCTGTTTGATAAGGTAAAAGTTGTCTGATGAAACGGAAATATTGATAGAAATAATGCCAACTGAAAAACAAGACATTCTTACGTTATCATGCTTTGATGAGTCGATACCGGCTCAGGTGTTTGTGTTTGCATTGATGCTTGATCAAATAGACGACTAATGAAAATAGTAAAAGTAAAAAAAGCACTTTATTTATTTTATTAAACCCGAAAATGTTCATCTCGAAATCATAGTTTCAAACAGCTGGAGGAAATCTTGCGAAGGCTCATTTCATAACACTAAATATACTCTTGCCAGACTAACAAATTCGAAACGCGCATCGTTCACTTAACTCTTTGTAATCATAAATAGTACAGAGAGGAACGAGCTTATGCATTCGTAAAGAAGTGACTGAGTTTCCGGACTGTTCATGCAGCTAATCGAAAATAATTCGACGATAAAATGCAAATCTTAAATATTCATGCAAAAAAAAACGAAACACTGCAAACACACTCTTTCATCCTGCATACGCTGCCTGATATGGCGTATAAAATTCAGTCTCTTCGCTATAGGCAAAAAAAAGACATGAAAATAAATGAAGAGAAAATATAATCTACAATACTAACTTAATCGCTTGTTTTCCAACTGCTCCATCTTGCTGATCGAGTTTCTCGACAAAATTAAGTGTACCTTTTCGTTCATCATAATTATAAATCAATGGAGAAAATTCGTGACCCTTAAGAAAAATACAACCATCATTCATGATTATTTTTATTTTCTGTTTATTCTACATACTGCAACAATCATTGTAGACTCACTAACAAAAAGAATACAACGAAACGGTAAATAATTTGTAATTTCCATTGTAATTCTATAGACAAAATTATTCGTTTGGAAAATTAAATTTAAAATCAAACAAACTCGGCTGGATTTCTTGCTGATACAGCAAATATAATTGAATTATGTGATACCCATGCAAGACTGTCACCCGATAGTGAAAAGGCTAAATCATGAATCCAGCCCGATTCTAAATAATTTCAAGCGATACAATTCTATCACAACAGACGAAAAAAAAACTCCTTACCAGATTGAAATTCGTGTAGCAGTTCTCCTGTATTTGTAATTTTTCCCCAACTAGAAACTTGCGGTTCACGATCAACAGCTTTAACGAAAGCCGAATAGATTCGAACTCGATAATCACAACTGCCAGCAGCAAGCAATTGGTTATTTGGATGCCAGGCGATACACGTGACAGTTAATTTCGGTTTTTTCTTTATCATTTCCGCTGCCCAAAATCTTTGTTCGGTTTCATAATAACATATTCCAACATTTTTATCACTTGAACCAATAGCAAATTTATTTTCTTAACAAAAAAAAAGGATTTCTTTTTCATCAGCATCGTTTTGAATTTTTCAGTAGTGTCAAACTGGAAACTTGAATTCAGTTGAAAATAGAAAATTTCAACTCATAGCGATGTGTGTGTAAATCAGGATTCTTCAGAATGTTATTGATTTAAAAGTTGAAATTTTCAACTGAATTCAAGTTTGACATATATGGAATTTTTACCATCCGGTGACCATTTAGCACAACATACGGCTCGACTCGTTCGCTGTAATTCAACCATTTGTTGTTTCCAAACATTATTTTCAAATGACCAAACATAAGCATTATAATCCTAATAGAGCAACCGAATTTATTTTACAAGACAAATTTTCGAATTCTTACAGCACTAGCTGATACGATTCTATTCGATTGAGGTGCCCAATCGATTGCTAACACACGAGATAAATGTTCCGATAAGGTATGTATCAATCGCCATTTACCATCCTTCTTTTGATAAATACGAACATCATTTTTACCTAACGATACGGCTATTTCTAGAGGAAATCAAATAGGTCCAAAACAAATTGAATGAGACATTAAAAGAAAAAAAGCATACGTGTTCGATCTTTATTCCAAGAATGAGCAATTACAGGTAGGTTGCCAAAGGAATGAACTTCAGTCATCTAAAAAATTCATAACAAGGTCTTTCTGTTTTCTTTCAAAGAACAATATATAACATGAAACGTATTGCTATTTTAATTGAGTTTGATTCACTCGTTCGTCTACAGCTATACACGCATTGAATTACTTGTCACCATGAACGAATCAAACATAAGCTGTAATATAACCATGACAGATGGCTCTGATCGACAACAATGAATTATTCATAAGCCAAAGTGATTCACATTTCTTATTCTCATGGTATTATTTTTTAGTAATGTCTGCCTACGAAACACTAATAGCTCAAAAATCGATTCGTGCGATTTCAACCGAAATATTTCGCTTCTTCTCTTTACAGAACTGAACATATTTTTGTTATTTATAAAGGCGGTTCTCACTGATAGAAAGGCTCACATTCTATCACAACTTCAAAACATTTTTGAAAACCTAAAGCCCAGTGTTTTTTAGCCTTGAATATAATACAAAAATTAAACATAAATTCTAAAATGAATACACACGTGTCTGTACTCAACAGAAGCGTTTTGGTTTTCTCAAAAAAACAAATTTTATTATTATGATTATTGTAATTTAAGACGACAACAAAAACAATGTACGACCAATAAATCTGAATAATTATTCTAATTATAAAAATCATTCATTGCATTGACTACGTTTATTATTTGATCATGTGAAAATGATAGATTTTAGCGACAGTAAAATGAAAGGTGTCACTCATGATCGAGGGTTTTTCGTGAATCACCGTTTTATTTCTTTGTACAAATATGTTTCATTATATAAGTTTGAAGTCTAGAAAAATACATTCATGTATGTGGGTTGAAGCTTACTTACAGGGATTACATACGAGTGCGATCTAATGTCACTCTTTCATATTTATCCTTGGGAAGGTCTGAGATAAAGACCAATCGAGACTCTAGCAGGGTTCCATGCGGTTCACGTATGGCAGGTGATCAGAAAGCTTCCGGTGTGAAGTTTCTTTCTCAATGGTAATATTTGAGTACAAGATCAACATACGTTGAGATGCTCTTATCATTGAAAAAGTTGTGAAAGCCTGTGGTCAGCAACATGAAGTTAAATAAGTGAGATGATCATTTCGATGATCAGAACTCAATTCAGACTACTCTCTGCCTACATACTTTTTTTTCGAAAAAACAAAAGAGAAAAAATGTGTTTCAATGTTTTTTATATTCATATCACATATTTATTTTTCTTCATTGGATTCACACATATGGGCTTTTTTATTTTTTCAAAAAAGACAAAAGAAAAATTAATCAAGTGTTGAACAAACAAATTTTCTCAGTTAAAGAAATGACAAACAAAAAGAGAAAAAAAAATATATGTATATTTGTATCTATGTAGTATGTCTTATTTACGATAAGCTGTAAATGAAGGCGAAGCTGTTGGTTGTGCTGTTGGAGCACCAAAAGATGATGCTGCTGCTAAAAATAAGAGAACGAAAAGGAGCAGTCAAAGACGAAGTTTTCTCTAAAAATGTTGTGCACTTACAAGGAAAACCGGTTGTTTGTCCGGCTGCTCCTCCAAATAGTGATGTAACAGTCGATGCTGCTCCAAAAGAACCGAAGCCTGGTTGCGTTGCTTGAGCTTCTGCAGGTTGAGCACCACCAAAACCACCAAATGAAAAGCCACTCGATGGTGCAGCTGCATTTGATTGTGTTGCAAAACCAGTAAAATTACTACCAAATGTTGGCCGACTACCAAATGACGAACCACCAGCAACTGTTGATTGAGTAGTTAAAGTAGATGTTGCTGGTGAAGTAAATGAGAAGCCACTACCACCAAAAACACTAGTGGCTGATGTTGGTGTTGTTGAAGTAGCAGTACCGAATCCACTAAATGTTGTAGCGTTAGGTGCTGCTGATGAAGTAGCAGTAGTAGTACCACCAAATATACTACCAAACGAACCAGCACTGGATGTCGGTGTTGTTGCACCGAATGTACTGCCGAACGGAGATGTTCCAGTAGTAGTAGTATTAGCAAAGCCACCACCGAATACACTAGTACTAGGAGCTGTTGTTGTTAGAGCACTACCGAATCCACTACCAAATGGGCTCACTGATGATCCTGCACCTGGAGCACCACCGAAAAAGCTAGTACCCGATGTTGATGTTGTTCCAGCTCCAAAAATGCTGGTACCTGAAGATGAACCTATTGGCGTACCAAATATACCAACAGCAGGTGCTGATGATGTTGTCGCGGTCGTAGTAGAAGGACTGCCAAATACGGGGCCAAATGCGCTAGCAGTTGATGTTGTTGAAACACCAAATATTCCAGTACCAGATGTAGGTGTTATTGCTGTTGCTGTAGTCGTAGGAGCAGGAGTACCGAATGGACTGGCAGTTGCTGTTACAGTAGTACCAAATATACTGGGTGCAGATGTTGTGGTGACAGCACCAGTAAAAGATGATCCCGTAGTTGTTGTTGTAGTGCCGAATGGACCCGTCGATGACGAATTAGGTGGTAAATTAAATCCAGAAGTATTGAACGGCCCTTGACCACTAAATGGACTTAAACTAGTAGAAATAATAGGTTTGGTTGTTGGTGATGTTGATTGAACAGATGTTATTATTGTTGATGTAGTTGAAGAAGTACTACCGAAAGGTGGCTGACTTGACGACGAAGTAGATATACCTGGTGCTTGTTGTGCTGATAACGGAGTTTGATTTGTGAGTTGTGGCGTTGATGTTGTGGCAGAAGCATTTGAAAATAGTGCCGATCTTACGACTTGGCTTGTTGTGGATGTAGCTCCCAGTTGATTTATTAGTGATGGAGAAGTTGTTGTAGATGGTATTGTACTATTACTAAGTAATGAACGCACATAACTATCACCTGTTACGGGTGCAGTTTGTTGTTTTGATTGATCAGCAGTTGTTTGAAAGCTAGGTCTATTTGTTTGAAGTTTCGATTGTGTATCCGATGATATTGTTTGTGTTGTTGGTGTTGCTGGCGTAAAAGAAATATTTGGAATAGACGAATTCATCGTTGTTCCAGGTGTTTGTAAAAAATTTGTTGATGTTGGCTTTGCTATAGTGGATGATTTTGTCGGATTTGTTGTTTTCGACATCGTTGGAGTTCGACTAATGCCGGTGATATTTGATTTTTGTGCAGCTACTGCTCCTGATGCTAATGGACTTGTTGCTATTGCGCTCGATAATTCACGTAATTGTTCAGGGCTTGTTGCACCAGAAAATAGATCGATTGATGTTCGAACAAGACGTAGCATATTTTTAAAACTTTCCGATTCACTAGATGGTGAATTCGGTTGTATGGGCGTTGATGATTTAGTCGTAGGTGTTTGTTGTTTAGTTGTTTCAAATGTTGATGATTTTATGGTAGGCGTTTGTGACTTAGCTATTTCAGTTGTTGAAGATTGTTTTTGCTCGACGATCGATGGCAATTGAATTATTGGAGTTGATGGTACACATATTTGAAGAACATTTTTATGAGTAGCTTGTAAATGCGAAAAAATTGTCGAATCTAATTCATGAAATGACCTGGGCGAAGACGTTTTCGTCTTCGAAAAATTTGAACTAAAACAAAAAATATAACTCAATAAGAGAATGCAAACATTTATGTAATTTTAAATCATACTTATTTGGTTTGGTACTTAATAAATCTGTATTTAATGTTGTACAAATATGGGCTAAATCTTTTTCTGTTTCAGTTACTTTGTGACTAAGATCTCGCATGCGTTTATTCATTCTTTGTTTCATTGTTTCAGTTGTATCTAATATTTCGAAATCCGGTAGAAAATCCCTGAAAATTAAAACTTTGGAAAAAAAAAGAATTTGTGTTTGATTAAACGAACTCGTTTTCAGCCTCCTCATCATCATCATCATTATTGATAAATGATTTATCATGAATGGCTTTATTTGTTAATTGAAGTAATACGTTAAAATCATGTTTCAATTTTTCATATTTATTTTTAACTGAATCAATACGTAATTGTGTCCATGGATCGAGTTCACGATCTTTTAATAGATCGTAGAGATTTTCTTTTTGACATAATATTATTTGATGACGAGCATTTTCAATTCTTGTCTGTGATTCTATATGTGCACTTGTCATGCTCTTTGTTGATTGCAGTGATGTCTAAAACAAAACAAAAACGATTTTCTTATTTTGTGGAGAAAACCCGAATAATATTTACTTCAAGCGATTTGATCGTAGTGTTCAATGATGCTATTAAAGTTTTTAAAGATTGATCGAGATCTATAGGCGAGTCAGCTGGTTTTGATAATGGGATTTGAACAGCTTTCAATTTCGATTGCAATTTATCAACCTAAGAAAAAGTTAGGTTTGAATTCAGAAGGCATGTAGAAAAGCTGTTAGCGCAATCCCTGCGGGATTAAAATGTGAAACACGATAAAGCTCGTTTTCTGGAATCCGTCTACCACGGGCTGTGATGGTCTGTGGAGCTTCTCTGTCACGGTCTGTATCTGTATTATGGTGTGTGAAGTCTCTAGAGACCATCGCAGACCGTTGTACAGACTTAAGAAACCATCACAGACCGTGACAGAGACCGCAGAAGCCATCACAGACAGTCACAGAGCCTTCAAAAACCATCACAGAGAATTCACACAGAGAAATTAATTAATTAATCGGCTAATTAATTAATTAATTAATTAACCAGCTAACTAATTAATTAGTTTCTCTGTCGCTGCCTGTGGGGGGTTCAAATTTCTACCCTATATACTTTAACACTCCTTTCAGATCGTGTTTCACAAAAAATATAACATCAGAGCAATATTTCTTTCATAGTAATTTTAAATTGATATTCTCTTTATCAAATGTTGATTAAAATGATGAAAAGAATTTAAAGTAGACAATAAATAATTTTCAACACTAACGATGAAAAAAAGTTCAAACAATCGGCAGCAACATTACTTCGACATGTCATACTATTGAAAAACGAAGCCAATAGGTGCATACAAGAACTTTTCTTCGGACGATATTTCTCTCTGTAGTATCGCATCGTTCTCTTGAATATCATGATACTTATTATTATTTTAAAGAACATTGATCCCGAAACGAAAGTCTAAATCAGCTTAGTGTACTTTGAAGAGAAAGATTTGCACTGTGGCGCAACTCTCAGTAACATATTCTTTTGAGATTATTACCGCGGCAACATCATCGGAAACTATATCAGTTGAAATAACACGATCCTAAACATCCTAGAGCTAGAAGAAAACTTTCACTTTTTCTTCTTGTTGCATAATGTATAAGTCAAGTAAAGGTTAAAAATGCGCTAAGCTGTTTCTTTTCTCTCTATTTATTTAACCTCAATGAATCTTCTGAATAATCATTAATTTACAATTCTGTTTAGATGATGAGAATTTAGCTTCTTACCACTTGAAGAAGATTTTCAGTGTCAACAACTGTTGGAGGTGGTTGTTCACTATTGGTTGCAACTAAAATATTAATAATAATAATATGAATAGTATTTTTGCAAAAAGAAAACTATACTTTTTGTTGGTACTATTTGAGATGTGGGAGTTACTTTATTCGTGCTCAAGGACTTGGAAATATCATCCGTTGACGATGATCCATTTGTAATTGGTAGAGATGGTTGAATAGAACTTAAAGAATTATTCGGAGGCTGTTTGTTTGGTTGAGAATTATTCGGAGCAAAAGTTGAATCCGCAAATCCAAAATTAGAAAATGAAAATCCATTATTTGATGACGCTAGAAAATAAAAAAACAAGTTGTTTATCAGAAAAAAAACCAATTTCACAGTCTCTTGAGCAATGAGATAGAATACAAGATAACACTAGACAAGGTCGAACAAATGAGAGTCTTTAATTCAATTAATATTCTATTAAAATATTTGCCGATCGATCTCAAGTGACATTTGTTCATTTGAAATAATAAAGCAACAACAACAACAACAACAACAACAACAATTGTCTTTAAATAGAATGATCCAAAATAGTTATTTCTTGTCTCGTGTTTGTTATTCATACAAGGCCTAGTTTGGGTAAGCAATCAATCGAATGGTTTTTTTAGATGAGTTATTATTGTCAAAAGATATTATAGATTCGATTAAACAAATGTTTCGTATTATTATCTGTCTGCGTAGAGAAGACTAATATAATCTTTCAGATGATTGCTGTTGTTACTTGAACTTTCTGTTCATCATTAGATAATGTTCTTTTTTCCTCTTGCCTTTTCTCTTATGTGATTGTTATCTGACACTCGACTCATCACTACAAAAATCCATGCCGCATACATGCATATATATATATATATTATGTAATCTCTTTCTTCTTTCTTAATGATGATCATGTTCTTCTAACACATTGTTGTTGTTATTTTCTCGACATTCTCCGGAAAATAGCAACAATAGAGTAACAATACAATAAATAATCTTTTTTTTTCTCTCAGACAAGTAAGTAGAAGGAAATCTTACTTTTTGTCGTAGATATACTAAAAGGTAGCATTGGTGGTGTTGAAGACGACGATGATGATGATGATGGTGGTATTGATGTTCCAGAAACCATATTTATTGTTGGCTGTAATACTTGAATCTGTTGGATAGCTTCAAATGGGCGACATATCGGCGGTAAACTGTTACATTTAAAATAATAAACTTGTAAAAGTCCATCACTATTTGAAAGAAGTAACATTGGACATGGAGGTAATTTTGTATTGCCTTCGGATATTAATAAAGTTGAATTAAGTCCTAGAGTCATACCGGTTAGAATCGGACGTTCATTATTATCAGTAGTTGCACTTTTTACCATTGCTCGAAATTGATCAGCAAATGTCCATATATCCAGAGAATTCTATACAGTAAATAAATCGAATAGTTTCACTCAGGGTCTTTTTCCTTTTTTTTTTTATCGTAAAAAGATAACAATCACAATGACTATAATACATATTCTTTTTTCAAGATAATCGCATGTTTGTCGTCTAGCTTTATTTTCTTATCAAGATTTTGATGCATTTCTTCTTCTTCTTCTATTCTAGGTTTTTCTTTTTGTTTTATTTTCTTTGACAGATGGTTCCAATGCGTGAGAAGATTAATCATTAACTCTGAACTTTTTTCTACGATAAATATAAATTAGCCGCACTTGTGTCATGGCCTCTCGAGTGTTGTTAAATACATCTGTTACATGTTTCAATGAGAAGTGTCTCGATCATATAACAATTCCAAATTGGTTAACTTTGATAATCAATATCAACTTAAGATTTACTTTTTTTTCCTGCTAGCTAAGAGTTTTAACGTCGAGAAACGAACCAGATGTGTGTTAATCAGATGACATTTTACGTCAAGTATCGATGAGTTAACCATGAAATGTAATAATATATCTTTATGAAATATGTAGATATGTTCGATCAACTTGAACATTTCAATTAGTAAATTGGACGAAGACAGTTCAAGTATTCATGCTGTTCAAACTTTACATACGCCAATCGATATAACCATCCTATTCAAGGTAAATAGTATCGCACTGCATGCGCATATATACATACATATATGTAGATGTAACCTGAGATGGATGCTTGATTAAACAGCGTTCAGACTATCACCTGCTGAGTAGTGGTATGTTCTCGGACAAAGTAATGATGATGATGATGATGATGTTAGTATATCGATTAAGGTTCAACAAAATGACCTCGGACAAGATTTGAATAATCTAGTGGACTTTTTTCTCTCTCTCTCTCGTTTCAATATGAGCATAGGCATTTCATAGGATGGCATCGAATTTCTACTGCAAAAAAAGAACTCTAAATGAACCAATAATCGGTCAAGGACAAATAAGTGAGTGATGAGTGTTGAATGAATAAATATTCAGCTCTTCCTCATTCTTTTTGCTTCTTCTCATATGAATAGTTTTTTTTTCTATCTTATATCCATCGTCGTCATATTTCGCGCTCTCTCATACGCATTTGTTACTTTTCAATCAGTTTCCTATCGTATTTCAAGGTACACATAATTTACATCTTGACCATATTAACAAGATCATCATTATTCATTTGTTTATAAGTATGAGAGAATAACAAGTAAGAGAAAAATGAGCTTGAATGCCTTACACTATCATTATAGCACACAAAAATATTTATGAATACATTGCGTAAGCTTCGGTTTTTTTTTTCTTCTTCTTCTTCTTCTCTTCTTTTCATTTGAATGGTTCAATCGGCAAGGACATGTTACACTTACTACTGGTTAATGAGCTCTGTTTATTATTATCAATTACATTCGAATGACAGTAAATTTGCCCGAGAAAATGAACTCATCTAAGCGAAAAATAAATGAACTTGATTACAACACCATCAAACTTTCGTGTTTGCCCTGATCAAACAAAAGTATTAAACATACGTTGGATAAATAAGACAAAAGATAGCAACAGCCTAACCTCCATCATATAGATCAATTTTTTTCTCTTTCTAATCGAGACCAAGGCGTGCATTTGTGTGCACGAGTAAGATCACGTATTTTGTAGATTCAATGGTGAGAATAAGAACAAGAGACAGTTTTGTCTTAAGTAGCTATAACATACATATATCCTTGGTTTAAATAGATTTTTTTTTCTCGCACAAAGACTTTTTTTTTCTTTTGGACCAGACTCACTTGCATGTCTTTTATATTGCATTTGGTCATTTTGTTCAATCCATTAGTCACACTATTGCACAATCACATCGGCACATATACAAATATCTTTGTGTATATAGCTAGGCGCGTACCACAGCAACAAGAATGGGACACTTGTCCGGTGCGTATTGATCGAGAGAATGGCATTACTCTTGAAGATGTGGTTAGCAATATGTGCGCATGTGCAGGAGACAGAGAGGGAGTAAGAATTAGAGGATAAAGGAAGAAGACGAAGAAGAAGAAGAAGAAAAAAAGAAAAAAAGTGAACATTAAACAGACACTCAACCTCATACAAATGCACGCTTTTTGAAAGTAGCACTATAATGGTAAGTTGTTTGTAATGTCCGGTCGTGCGCTTGCTTTAATGAATTGTTTCTTTTTTATTTAATGGAACTATTATGGTTTCTTTCTTTTAGTTTTCGAATTTAATCATTCGGTATCTCATAGGACTTCATTGTGAATATCTTATCATTTCTCTACTAATTCAATGAGATAGAAGAGTCAGTAGTAGAGCAACACACACACATATATATATATATATATGTGTGTATATATAAACACACATTATCTTTTCGAATAATAGTCGATGAATGATGACTCTATGTCAAGTTCGCATATGTTCATACACGACTTTAATATTTCACTTTTCTTCTTTTAGTTTGTATATATACCCATCTGTCTATCTCCTCGCTGGCAATAGCGTGTTATAGTAAAAAGAGAATCTATTGCCGTATGTATGCATTATGATTACCTTCGCTTCGTGTATATATTTATATACATATATGCAGATATATACACACATAGCAGAGCATTTGAAATGGATATTATATTGACCAATAGTCGCATCACTCTTTCGCGTTCCCTTTTTTCTAGCCTTTTCTCTTTTCATTAATATAGTATACATAGAGCGAAAAAAAGAAGGCGATAGAGAATGAGAGGAAAAAAATAGCAGCAATAATACAAAGCTGATTACCAGAAGAATAAAAATAAGACGAGAGAGAGAGAGAGAGAATAGCCACGACTACGATACGATTGAATAGATGATGTTTTATGAGTAGTAAGCAAGAATGCGAAGAAGAATGATTCAATACACTTATTCTCTTATTCAAACAGGAGAAAAAGATCAAGAGTTCCGGTATACGATTGTAAGTAACTTTTTCTTCTTCTTTACTATGCATACGAATGAGTACATTAACAGGATCAATTGGCAATCAACCATAGTAGAGCTAGTCTCGGATAACAATATAAATATTTTAGATACAATACTTTCAAAGCATTCTCTTATTTTTTTTTCTTCCTTATATATATACAAATTTGAATAGAAAGTAACTTTCTTTATTCAATCGAACGTCTATGTTGATGAATAGCAATAATGGCGATAGTCATTTAATATTCTATTTATGTAAACTTCCGACAACTTTATTTGATTATAACCTTAAGTACCCAACTAGAAGCAATACTATTAACGGTAAGATTATTGTTTCTTCTTTTTTTTCAATAATCGATACTTAAAAAGTCACAAATGACAAATAGTCATCATTAAATAGTAATAAACTAGGCTAATTCTTCAATGTAATATACAGTAAGTGTCCATACAGACAAAATTCGAGAACTTTTACTTAGAGACAATTATCTAGTCAGCGTTACGATTATTTCAACAAATCGTACTATTATATTTATCGTTAAAGTTCAGCTCTATTGAATGATGCAGATATGTATAAACACAGATTGATTTCTTTTCTATACACTATGAACGATACATTTCTCCGCGTATGCATATATAGATCATGCTGTCTTATCAGTAGATCTGGACTAAACATTTTTATCAACATGACAGATCAACAAGCAAAAAAATCTATGTACAAAGTATCAGATGATTTTTCTTAAATAAATTAACCACTACGAACTGATAAGAAGATTTATTTTTCAGGATAGTGAGAAATCAGCTATTTGAGTTTATTGTGATGAGAGTAGAAAATCGCTGCAGTCGTTTTAGGCAGTACATCGGAGGCCTCGAAAGATTTTTATGTTGATGTTAAAACGTTGAATTAAAATCTACGAAATATGTCTCACATAAAAAATTAGAACGTTTTTTTCCTGAATACTTCACACTCAACTATAAGATTGCTCTCGAATAACCAAAGAAATCATTTTTGGTTTCTCTAGCTTTTTTAATAAAGCTTACATAATAGGATAAGACGTAGGCCCAAAAAATAGTTTCTACATAAAACATAATTTTTTCTTTGTAATCTCAAGTAAATTTTCATTCTAAAAGCACGCAACAGATTATTATTGTTCTACTATAACTAGAGATATACAGAAGCAAAACTAATTCATAGTTGACTTGTATCACGTTTTTAGGCCATCGATAAAATAATCTTTTTAAGAGAAAACCAATATTTGATCGCAATCATTAGTTTTCGCATTCTCTATTAAAAGTTACTGATGTACGTCCTTGACGCAAGGAAGAAAGTACAAGACTTCCGCACTCCACCTGTCTTCCGGAGTCTTGTTTTTCTTCCTCGCCTCGAATACTAACTCTATTCTATAGCCACATACACAAAATTATTTGCTTTAAATTTCTATTTCATCATGTCAACTCTGCTTTCCTCTAAAATCCAATTGACAACTTTCAATCTTTAATTTTAGATGAATTTAAGATCTGAGTTTTTCTCATTTTTTCTCATTCTATTCAATCTTGATCTATGTTTATCATCAATATGTTCACAGTACTATCCACTACAATCTCAACCACAATTATGCGAATGTGAAGATGCTTCATCTAGCGGTACGCCATCATCGATCTTACTAAAATGTATTGGTCTATCAACAATACCAAATTTATATTCAAACATTATTTATAACACAATACAAATTGATTCCTGTTTGAATGATTTAAATTTTCAATACGAATCATTCAATAATTTAACAATAAATATTCTACGTATACATCATTGTAATTTACTTAATATTAACGATCAAACATTTGCAAACATAAAACAATTAGAAAAATTTACGCTTGAAAATTCGACAATAATATCATTAAAAGTTTCAAACGAAAATTTTCAAGAACTATTTTCAATCAGTTCATTTCAAAAATTAAAATCTTTAACATTAAAAAATATTCATTATCATCAGAAAAATAAACATGATAAAAAATTAAATCTCGAATTATTATTACAACAACTACTATTTCTACATCGACTAGAATTAAGTAATATTTTCATTGATAGTTATCGTTATTACGATATTTATTCAGTTGGACAGCATTTAACTTATTTAAGTTTAACAAATACACATCAATTAAGTTTATTACCAATTGAATATTTAGTATCGCTCGAACGATTAATTATACGTCATTTACCGAATCTATTTCAAACACAACCATTAATAGGTTCGTTGAAAAAATTACAAAATTTAAAATATATCGCATTTGAACATAATCAATTGGAATCAATTGAAAATTTACAATCAAATACAATCGATGATATAGATTTAAGTTCAAATTTAATTGAAAAAATCGATGAATATACATTTGAATATATACCGAAACTTCGACATTTAACATTAACGAATAATCCATTGAATTCAATTGATAAAAATGCTTTTTGTGGAATTAAAAATTTAGAACGCTTATCAATACATATTACACATAAACAAATATCACCATTGGATAATTGTATATTAATAAATTATCCACGTTTAAAAATCGTGGAAGATGCTTCAACAAAATTACAATGTAACTGTCAATTACTGAATATATTCAATTTACAACGACAAGAAAATGTTGATATCAATCGATTATTTAAAATGAATCAAGATTGCCTTTATAATGACCGATTCGTACGCGTATACGAATTAGAGAAATATCTCAATTGTTCATCATTCAATCAATGTACTGATTTCTGTCAATATAGACAAAGAAAAACTCAAACAATACCAACAATATTATCTCATTTTCAAGTCAAATCAAAATATACATCATTATCTACGTCTTTGTATTCATTTTTTTCTTATACACTTTGTTTGTTGTTATCATGCTTTTTGTATTTGTAAACATATGCTATTTGTCGTAAGGGAACAAAAATTTAATAATAAAGCTTTTCGCCTTTTAAATGTTATTACTCGATATTGATGAAAAACACGATAAACAAAACAATATCTTAATCCTAGGAGAATAATATCGATCTATTCTATTATGTACACATATGAACTACGGCATTCATTAGAGAAAACAATCAACATATGGACAAAATAATCCCTCAGCTATCTGTGACACATAAAATGATATCGACATTTACATCATACTTGTCAGTTAAAAAAAACACTGAATTGACGCGGCGTTGTTCAAAAAAAGAAAAGAAAAGAAAGAATACATTCTGCAGACAAATGCTCAGATTACAATATGCCCATTAGCATTTTTTCCGAGCATATCGACATTTTCAAAAATGTCCATGCCAAAAACTATTCATGTACAAACCTGATTGAGTTCATCGGAGCCAAGTACATTGATTTTCAATGATTTCGACACGCCACTAATGATTATTCTACTAAATTATTTAAACTAATAAAATAAGCTATGTCACATAAATAAATTTTCATACCTTTCATTTACTCGTACATGAAAATATTGTGGATTAACATTAGCTGGAGCTTCGGAAGCATCAAAAAAGAGATCATTATAAACTTGTGTTCTAACAAGTTGATCCTTTAGTTTGAAATGATGAAAAANCAAAACAAATAAGAATCTATTCGATCATTTATTTTTAATTCTTACTTTCTCATAAGTTGTCATAATTTGAAAAAATGAATTTTCGTTTGAATTTTCATCGGGACTATTTTCAGAATAACCAAGTAAAAATTGATGCGTCGAAAGCCAAATTACACTAATACATGGAGGCATTGATGCATCAGTAGCTGATGCGTATCTTTTTTTTAATTTCATATTCGGTTCGTATAATTCCAAGGCACCATCATATTTTACTAGAACAATTTGTTTTCCTTTTGGACTCCAACAAACTAGAAAACAAAAGAATTGCCAGCTACAGAAAAAATTCATTTTAAACATACTTGATGAATTATCGTCATTGGCATCAGATTTGCCAAGAAGTCTTAATTGTTTCGAATTTTGATCGATTTCAAATGTTGAAACAGTTCCGTTTCCATCAATATAAGCAAACATGCTCGAAATAGCTGGATTCCATGCAAAGCATGGAATTGCGCCACCAACATGATCAGCAGAAAAGTACATCGGAGAAAAGAGTGGTGCTGAATCCTGCTAAAAATCAATAAATCGGTATTAAAAAAAATAAAATTCGTTTCATTGAAATTACTGTTTGAATTAATTTGACAACATCATAGAGAATAATATGCCATGCACGAGTATCTAACTGTAAGAGAACTATTGCAATAATAGAATCATCTGCATTTAAGGATATCCAACAAGGAAGAATTGAGGCATTTTTATTCATCATTTGAGTAGGTAAATATGATCGACGAATAATAGAATTTTTTCCAAGATTTTGATTTTCATCCGTATTATCATCGTCGTCGTCCGGTGATTTACTTAGATGAGATGATTCTTTATCGATATATTTCGATGGGATTATTACAAGACCGTCGGTTTCCGTAGCATAAAATATGTAACCATAACGATTTGACGCAGCAAGTAAATTAACCATTTGAGCTTGCGAACATACACCATACTGTCGTCCAGTAATTGTCAATGATTTACCCCCTTTAAAAGAAGCAATTCCATCCTAAAGTTAGAAGAAGAAAAAAGAAGATTTTTAGATATGTATAGATGCATTTTCTGCTTTTGAAATTAGTTCACGGAAACAAACCATATCGAGAATGAAAAAATTTAGTTTTAAGAAAATCTTGTGAGTGAATGTGCTTAATTGCAGGGTTTTGTTATTCTAGTATAAACTCAGTGTTTACACATAGACCACTGTAAAAGCACCCAAATTAATACACTACGAACGAGGAGAGGAACGATTTTCTTGTACGATCTATTTTCGCATCATCCATTCAATAAGGAGAATAACTGACGGAAATATCGTAGTTGTTAAAATTTACATTCAATTGAGAGGATCTCAAACGAATATCATATAGAAGACTTGCTATGCTCAACAAACTAAGACAATCTAAAATACGCGATNCAGTCTGATTATGTCAAACATATTAGTCGTGTATTTCACGGTAGAAAATGAATAGATGGTGTGTGAATACAGTGTGTGCACAGTAAGATGTGATGAAAGCGACTGCGAGGATTATTTTCAAAGACCAAACTAAATAAAGATCAATAAATACCATAGCTTTCTCTTGCGCTTCTTCCATCATTTTTATCTTAGTTATGTTGATTTCGAATCTAAATATATAAAAGAAAAGAAAAACGAACAAAGCGAGAAAAAAGATCAAACGTTTTTTTATTTGACCAGTTTTCAAATGATTTCATCATATATCAACCATTCAACGTTTCACAAGATATATAAAAAGCTGACAACAACGCAGAGAACAAAAAAAAACGAAATAAAGAATGAGATTTATGATAAACCAAAATTATACACAACGAGCGAGAAAAAGTTTTGGAAATAGAAAAGTTCATTCGTATCGATTTGACGTTTGGCGATGATTCTCATTCACTGTGGTCATGTACGGGTACTGTTAATGTCATTGTTGGTTGTTGTAATGTTGGCGTTTTACCAACTGCTTTAATATGTGCTCCGACTTTACCTTCGTAATGCATTAAAATGTCTTGATCGAACGGACATGATTCTTGAAATGCTTTTGTTTTATAACAACGATCCATATATGACCATAGGGCATGAAATTCACTTGGTATATCGAGATTTTTATAATATTTTCCTGCAACACGTATATGTTGTAATTTCGGCATAATGTCACAATCGACAAATGTCATTTCATTGCCCGATAAAAACTTCGTGCCCATTTCTTCAAGATAATCGTTGATACGTTTAAATTCACTGAATAATGAACGCAATTTAATTTGTTCTTGCGGATCACCAGCTTGTGATTTTAAATAGGGATGAAATTTAATATAAACATTTGAACAAACATCTTCGGCTTCTTTTAATGAACTCATATTTGTTACGGGAAAACGTTTACTTATTTCAGCATCGATATCACGATTATCAGTTAGAACAACTTGCGATGATTTATCATTTGTTTCATCAAACACAACAACCGGTGGACTGGAATTATAAGCTTTTTTGAATTCTTGCTCAGGATTTTTCATATTTACTGGATAAACCTAAACGAAACCATAAATTTTCTTACGATTTTCGCAAGGAGAAAAAACGAATGTCCTACTGTTAAGGCAAGTTCTTTCGCTTCGGATTTAAGATATAAAACCATAAACCATCGTTGACATATAGGACTTGGTGAACGATGAGAAAAATCGATTTCCGATCGCTAAAATAAAATAGTTCGCTGGTTCGATAGTTTTATTTTTACAGGAATATTTACCGTTACAAATAACGCTACGGATGTTACAAGAGGATTTGCGGGCTCCATTTACAAAAAGAAAAATAAAATAAAATAAAAATGGTCTAAAAACAAAAACAACAAAAGAATTTTATGTTTATTTATTTTTCTTCATCAAACTAAAAGCGTCCGTCTAAAAAAAAATAAATCCATAAATAAAGTTCATGTTGTGTATAGACAGTAAACATCGATTGACGTTCGTTTCTCTATTTAGATTATTTCTTTTTCTTGCATTCTATAAGCTCAATTAATTTACCTGTCGAATCTTATTACTGACAAACAATGAATATATTCATAAAATAAGCATGTTTTTTCTTCCTTTTTTTTTAATAAAGAATATAATGAATACTTGCGTATTTTGTAATAATATATTAATTGTGAATTAAAATAAATAAATAAAAGTATTTCATCAGTGTACGAATATGAAAATTGCTTAATTCTGAATGTTATGATGGGAATTTTTTTCTCGCTCTTATTTGAAGTCTTACAAAACGTCGATGGAATAACATCATGAAATTCTAAAAAAAAGTAAACAAACGATTTACGGTTAAACTGTGACAAGCAATCTTATTGGTAAAATACGATGAACAAAGGACCTGTAGACACAACATATATTAGAGGGAAAACGAAAGCGAAAGAGAGAGAGAGAGAGAACGAGGCAAGTTGAATTACTTATGTGAGTCAGATATATTAAGCACCTTACATTTTACATATTAAGATGACGTAAATACTCCAATAAGAAAATAGGCAGCATAGAAGGCGCTAGTTATTCGTTGTTTTTTTTTATCTTGTACGGTTCTTAAATTTAGAATTAATCTACGATTTGTATAGGATGTGTAGGTTGTACAAACATGGCGATACGGATATTATTGACTGACATTTGTATTTAAAGATGGAGTGTGGATTTAAAAGGAAACCACAGTAAATGATGATCTTTCGATAGATGTCAAGAATTTTATCTTGCTGATGAAATCAGGAATTAAAACAGAGCGTATCATGTTGATAGATTGATTTATCTTGTTGGATATTTTTCGAAAATCGCATTTTTAGCTCTGTATTGCAATAGTCGTTTAATTAATTGGTTTATATTGACAATTCCGTACTTGTGAGTATTTTACTATGATATCTATTTAAAAATCGAAAGTTTTCAATAGTTCAATACTTAACGGTACTGCGAGGTCTTTTAGGTCCGACATAGCTCGACGCCTCTCAAAATGAAAAACT
The DNA here is from genome assembly GCA_900239745.1 of Rotaria magnacalcarata. Taxonomy (NCBI): domain Eukaryota; kingdom Metazoa; phylum Rotifera; class Eurotatoria; order Philodinida; family Philodinidae; genus Rotaria; species Rotaria magnacalcarata. The sequence goes on from OENM01000602.1 coordinate 40,692, forward strand.
CAATTGCCTTAGTATTCCGGTTGTATTTAGAGCATCGATTGAAAACATCTTACAGAAATTTCCTCGAAGACGCTAGATAAATAGACCGAAATTTGAGAATGATGATTCCCAGTTCTCTACAGAAATTTTACAAAGACTTCCGAGAACATATTATACAGGATATATGTTTTGAAAGACTCGGAATTGTTGTTTTTAATTATGCTGTAAAACTTGAAAGAGCTGATGCTAATCGATCAAACTCATGGTTTATATTTTCCAATTATTTTATATAAAAAAATCTGAAACCTTACCTCAGTTTACCATACGTCTCGAATAAATACCGATCGATTTCTTTCTGACTAAAGTGCAAAGATTTCCTTCTATTTAAATAAATACTTTAATCTCTGGTATTGCGTATAAATATTATTGACTACTGAGAAGGACGAGAACACATGAAAATTTTCATTATTATTGGTGCAAAAATGTCGAGCTTGAAGAACGTGAATAACGAACATTCATAGTATTTCTCTGATCGATTGAAAAAAAAACGATAATAACCTTTCAATCTTTTCTTTTCAATATGATTCATATCGTATGACACTTAAATAGATTTAAATTCAAAGAATAATCTGTTGTATTTAAAATAGATGATATTTAATGTAGTATAATCCTTATCGTGGTAGTATAGCAATCACTTTAACCGCACGATCGTAAACACTCTCATTTCAATCCCACAATTGATAACGATAATAAAAGTCGTCCATGATGGCTATATTCTAGATAAATACTATCAAAAAGATTTACAGTCGAATATTTATTTTCCGCAAAAAAAAACTCTTCTTCAGACAATTTTCAATCGATTATTATCTAATACAAAACGTTGAACAATAATATTCGGTGTTTGATTTTCAAGAGCGATGCATTCATTTAATTTCTTACGTATTGCCTCAACGGCTTCTTGAACGGCGTTTGCAACAAATCGTTTTGCTGTTCTTTGATCTGTAGGATTCCAATTCGGTGTTTTCCTTTTTAAAATTAATTCTAATCGAGCATAGACGCTGTCTGTTATTCCCATTTGTACATCGTTTGATGTTATATTTTCAATTGTAAGTTTACGAATTTGTTCAGGTTTTAAAGGTGGATAGTAGGAAAAAGCTGCTAATCGTCGATATTCCGGCTAGATAAATAGAAAAATTTTCTATATCTATATATATTTTTTTGAATATAGAAAAGAAAGCGTACAAGATAATTTTTTGTTATTTTACCAATAGATTCTGCAATAAGAATTTCCATACAATTTTTAGATTTTTCATCGAAATTATCGATTGAATAATAATCTCCTATAAATTCATTGTCAAGATTTGTAACATGTCGAAGACGTCGATCCGCCATGTTTGAAAATTCTTTCACCGTGTTGCTATCTTTATGCTCGTTTCTGTTTTATTTTATACAATAAAAACGATAGAGACAATTAATGACAACAAAGAAGAGAAAAGAAAAAGACCAGACAAGATAAAGTCTCTATTATTTCGTTGTTATATTTGTATTTACATTTGTTGATGAAGCTTCAAGAAATTTTTTTCCTATATCATGCAATGCATTAAATGAATCGATTTGCGTTTGCATTTTATTCAAAAGAAATTGATATTGAATAGGATCAACAGCCCGGCCAATATGTGCTGATATTTGCATTGACTGATGGCCGGAATGCGCACTCGATTCGGCAACCATTGCTGGCGGCGGCATATATCGACGGAAATTATTCTGTGTCGATGTATAATCTTGTAGCATACGCTATAAACGGAAAGAAAATTAGAGTGCGAAATAAAAATTGATGCTACTGCTAGCATACTAAATTTGATTCGAATAAATCAAGAGCAACAAGTAAAGTTTCGTATCGTCTGACGAGATTCTGGGAACTTTGTGCAAGAAGATCAGGCGTTTGAGAACTAATTATAAAGAAGATTAGTTTAATTCTATTTAAAAAAAAACGAATAGAACAAATTTACTTTAATCGTGCATCATCCATTTGTAACACTGATGAATATTCTTGTAGGAATGTCTAAGAACAAATTTATTAATATTATTAGGTGTTTTTTGTTTTGGAAATTGTTTACTTTCAGACTAGTATCGAAATTACTAAATGATCGTTTAACTTTAATCGCTAAATCATCTTGTTGTTGAACTGGATGTTGTGGCTGTACAGGTTGCTGCTGAGGTTGAGGTGGTAGTTGCTGTTGCGGTTGTTGTTGTTGTTGT
>OENM01000602.1:50184-66497 GCA_900239745.1 Rotaria magnacalcarata
CAATGAAAGCTGTATACGGACTGAGAATGCCATACTTGAGTGAGAGATCTATAATACATTCCCGAGCTGCTGGTTTTTCACCATGCAAAAGTTCATGCAGAAGGCTTTTCGCTGCTAAACGCCTGATAGTTTGTGAGTCGAGTACTGATGGTATGTGATCGATACGAGCCACACCAAGTGGTTCTTGACTGATATCAGCAAATAGTTCGACAGTTGTCGCATGATCAAAGGTCACAGATTCATCGAGCAAAGCATAGAAGAGCAAACGATCACGGGCAAAGACGGGTGGAGCGTGATTGGGCACACTGTGAAGAATGGTTTGGTTCGTGTTCCACTTGACATGGACATTGCTGATGCTCGGTTGAAGCGCACGTGCAAGCTGTTCAGCGACGTGAACGTCGACTTTTGTCTGCGGTGGAATGAAGGTAAAATGACCATTGGTAACACGTGCCAGACCCTTGACAAGAGCTCGGCTTGGCTACAATGGTCAAATATGTAGTTCGTCAATTTGTTTAGCATACTAAATGAAATACTTGCCGAATGACCGAGACCAAATGAAAAGATGCGTGTAAACGTGGCCATATCACGGCATAGATTCGTTACTTGATCAACATCGGAGACTTCTCCATCGGTCAACAGAAAGATTTGTCTGGCACAACCCACAGGAGGCTCATTCTTCTTCAGCCATTTCAGAGGTTCGAGAAGTTCTGTACCACCCATATTGGCCGTCATACACTTGATCAATGTTTCTGCTTCACGTAAGTTCGTCGCATTGTATTCACGTGTAACTTGATCGCTAAATAGTGGTGAAAATGTGGAGCCAAAACGAACAATATTGAAACAACAATTGGTGGGGAGACTCTTGAAGAAGAGCAGCATCGCTTTGCATGCGAGACCTATTTTGTTATCTTCATCCATCGAACCGCTGCAATCAATTATAAAGAGAAATTCGTTTCTTCCATCGTACGAACTTCCTCGACAATCTTCTTCACTAGGCATGAACGAGACCATAAGAGCACCCTTTTCAACAGCTGCAATCGTGTTTGTTCGGGTTTTTGACAGTTCAATATCAACAATAATATCACGGCTGAAATAGACAAAACAAATATTGACGATTATGGTCAAATATAATATAAATGTAGGCTGTTGCTTCAATGAAGTCAAATAAATCACTCACTCGAGTTGTATTGCTTGTTGACTGAACGTGACAAGAAAAACATCGTCGTTATTAAAATCAACTACGATTGGATGTGAGGGTGATGAAATAGAAGACACATGTTGATCGATTTTGTCAATTTTACAGACGAATTCGATTGTATAGGGAGCTGATTCAATATATTCCGCTTGAGTTCCACCGGGCGATGACATACCTTTATTTGACGGCGAGTAGCGTGGTGCGATCGTTGTGGGTATAACGAAGCGAATTGTTGGTTTCTCATTGCAATGCAGCAGATCGAGTTCAGTCACATAGCTAATCGTGATACGACATTGGCTACGTGGCTTCAGACTGAACATAAATTAATGAAAGTAAGCTTACATAGATACAACACTCGATTGTCTTACGCTCCGACGCTAACAATAAATATATCATTGGAATCTTCATTTTGTTCGAATAGATATGCACCGTGTCCTTGTGCAAGAGCATGTGTATATTCTTGTTGCGCTAATTTCTTCTCCTTGATTTCAGCAACAATCTCACGGTCATCATCGATGCGAGCGACAAATGCATAGATCGCTGCATTTTCTTCCACGGGAAAGCTAAAAAAATTAAGAGAAAAAATGTCAAGCAAAAGGTATCTTGATAGATTAATTATGCTCTTACCAATAAACGGCTTCTATTGGCACGGATTCATCGTTTCGAAATACTTGTGTTAATTTGACATCGGCTGCAAATGAATGGAGACATGCCTCAATATAAACTTCCTTAAGAGGAACTGATTCTTTCAAAGTCACTGATGGGTTAGTTTGCTGCTTGATGCGAAGCATATTTTTCTAGTAATGTCGTATGTGAATGTAATGGAAAGAAGAAAAAAAGCAAGTGAATTTATAGAGGTATATGTTAGACAGTAACGAAGTGACTCATTCTCATGAAGACGTGTTGCAGTGGCTGAGTCATTACGACACGACGATGAAAAATGACTACAATTTATCAGCTTTGGGTAAATATAGGAAATTGCCGAAACTGCGAGATTGTATTCGTCAATTTTTCCTTATCAACTTTAAGATTTCTTTGACTTTCAATAAAATTTGAGTGGCATTCGGTATAATATCCTTGAGCTTTAAAACATTTGCTTTCTGTCAAAATAAATCTTAGTTTGTTTTAAAACAGGATTCAAATCGAAAATTGAAGTGACTCGATTTTCCAAAATTAATTTCTATTGAAACCTGCAATGATTGGAAAGTCAGAAAAAAAACAAGCAATCTCGTCATGATTAAATCGTGAACAGGGTGTGAGTGCGTAGGTGAAACGGACATCTATACCCAAACTTTTCATCCCAGCTGTTTTCGATCGGTTTGCACGAAATGAGGTGTATTTAGATTTTTTTTATAAAAGCTAACCATTGCAAATGAAAAGAAAAGCATCGATTTTCTTCTATAGATAAAATGCAACAAAAACGTTTAATTCATTCTGTTTCGAATTTTGAATAAAAGATGTTTTTACGCCGTGTGTTTATCACTCGAAAGAAACGAACACAAAGAAAAGAAAATGAATCTCGACTGGGAATCGAACCTAGGTAGTATCCACTCTGGTAACTAGCCAGACGCTTTAACCAACTAAGCTGTTGAGACCCAGTCTACATTCATATTCAATTCGATGTGAACATACATTTAATCTTTTCGAGTGATAAACACACGCCGTAAAAACATCTTTAATTCGAAATTCGAAACAGACCCAGGTCGAACTCACCCCATCGGATCCGATGGGAATGCGTTGGAAGTCGTCGGAATCCTTGGTATTGGATTCCGACAGGNCCTGTCGGAATCCAATACCAAGGATTCCGCCAACTTCCGACGAATTCCCATCGGATCCGATAAAATCCGATAATTTTCCGCTAGGATCCGACTATCGGATTGTTCGTCCTGGGGAATGAATAAAACTAAGTCCTGTCATATATACCCAGGACAAACAATCAGATACTAAGATCTGATAAGAATCTGAATCTGATCTTGTATGATCTTACAAGATCATACGAAAATCATACAAAAAATCGTAGTCTCTGAGATCTTATATCAAGTCCCATAGTCAGATTCTTGAAAGATCTTACACATTAATAAGATCTTTCAAGAATCTGACTATGGGACTTGATATAAGATCTCAGAGACTACGATTTTTTGTATGATTCTTGTAAGATTTCGCCCATACTCAAAGATCTTGTATGTATTTCATAAGATCTTATGTCAGATTTTTCGTCCTGGGTACATTTATATATATATATATATATGTTGAGGCCAAAACTGGGATTTGGTCAAATTTAAGATTTGACCGGACAAAACTAAATTTGCCCGGGCAAAATTGGAATTCTAATTTCTTCTGTAATTTTGATTGGTCAAATAATGCAATATTCCAATTTTGCCCGGATCCCAATTCTGTCTCCAACATATATATATATAAACATTTAACTTGGTAGTTCGCTTCACGATCTGAGTCTTTCACGAGACTTAGATCATTCAACGCAATTCAGCAAGCTCTATCGAATGATATCGTTTTACACAAGTAAAGATAAAATCGGGGTAGTCATGCGATTTTGAAAATTCCAATTCTGAGGGTGTCGGTGTGGATATGGACCTTTTCTTCACATACACACGTCGAAATCACCTGAAACAATCCAGGTGATTCAAATCGGAATAAAACGGCAGTTTACTACTGGCTGACCGTTCGATATAATGTGCGCTATACCATCGGTACTTAAGCGGTAGTTTTTTGAATACTGGCCATACACCGACGGTAGTCTTATATTTTAACGGTATGATTAGAGTTCGAGTTTACTCATTGGTGGTCTTGTAATTCTATAGAAACGAATGTGACTTGATATGAGCATGAAATTGATCAAGTAACATTTTTCATAAAAATCTTTTTTTTTATATTTATAAATTGTAGGTTGTCTTTGAGTACTATCTGAATGTTTGCGAGAAAAACTCGATAGATTATATTCAGAATTTATTCGAAAACAACTTAAGATGTATAAATATACAAAATAATACAATTTTATTCACAAAAATTACTTAATCAAATTATTGAGTAGGCCAATTTCATTTATTTCTGAAAATCACAAGACCATAAGTAATTTATATTAATGCTGTCGGTAATTTTTTTCTTCCGTCATTTCGTGGAAATAAACACACCCGCACCCCTACATTTATTCTAACTGTATGGCGAAATTTCGGGTTGAACCAAAGATCTGTTCTCACCTAACGTAATATTACTTCATTCTGTTTGTATTCATTCGAGAGAATATTGAATTGTCTATTATCTTGTTGGATGAATACAGTACTTTCGAATTAGAGAAGAAATAGATTTGTGAGTTTTCATACACATTATTTCCTATTTTATTCTGAAATTTGAATTGATAAGGGTTTCAGTGAGATAGAAACTATGTCAGCATTTATTAATTTTCGTCGTAGAAATCATATTTTGAAATTAAAAATAAATGGCTAACTTGCCTTTTATTATTGATCAGTTTTTGAAATGAAGATCAGATGAAATTATAAATCTTAAAATTAAATACCATAGAATAATCAACCAGTATATTTATCGATAAATTTAGGTTTGCATTTTAAATGAGAACAATATACAGCAATTCTACACAAAGGATAAAACAAATAGTTTAATGGCTATTCATTGTTGCTATTGTTCATCTCATATAAACAGTGAAACAAAGAATATCAAGGTGTATTGATAGATACAATGACTAATAGAAATAGACAAATATTTTATTTCATGAGCTATATGCGTATTCGTTGGATCTCAACAATCGATTCAATACGCTGCTAACTACCGTTTCGAACTTCATAAAATAGTTTGTTTAAGTTTTCTCATGAATACGCAATGCTTCGTCATTTTCTTTATAGAAGTTTTCAACCATTTTACTCTTATTTCTTTATGGTAAATGAGAAATAATAACATTTGCACACCCATATATCAAATGGATAGAGATTCTTGTGTCAGAATAAGATAGCAAATTACGAGTTCGTAAGACCTAAATTTTGGAAATATGCTTGTCCTTATTTATCAAACATAAAGCAAATCTCAGGTTGAATTTTCTATATAGATTACGTAAAGTTTGATTTTCTACAAACTAATTGCGATCCAATCAACCGAATGTTAGTTGGCAACATTTAATGAAACACGAGATGCACTCTCTGATGTGTCATTATTCCTAATGAAATTCTCTTTTGTACATTTCGATATTTCATCTGTCGATCATTTAAAACAGAGATGTCATAATACCGTTCCACTGGGTATCGAGATTAGGACATCGTAATGCCCATCGAATTCGTGTTGAGGTAATACACCAAATGTTTGGAAAGCTCCGATGAATATTTTGTACGTTTTTGTGGAGAAAAAGTTTTTACTCGGTGTAACATGATTATGCTATCACTCCATCCACCGCTAAACATATGGTTAAAACTTAAATGAAAATTCTTCTTAAAAATAATTGGCTCTTCGCAATGATAGAATCCAGGAGTAGCCAACTAATTTTTATCCCAAAACTCTTCTTTTATCTTTAGATATAACACTATCTATTTTATGTTGACAATAGCTTCGCTCTGTTTTTCTTCTTCTATCTCCATATGATTATATTCTCAGATAGATAGACAGAAAAAGGCATGTGATGTAGCTTTACTTGATAGAGAACTATTCGCATAATTGATACAATACCTTTTGAAGCTAGTTGCAGCTAGATAGTACTGATTATGAATTCTTTATTTTTAGACATCAATTACTTAGCATATTTGAACAACTGATTTTAGTTCACGACAAGCACATTTTCAGTAATATTTTCAATGTCGTCTTTACTTACGATCACACCAACACCACCACTTACTCTTCCTGTCACGAATTCAGCTACAATTACTGCGGACGATATTAAATCGTATCGTGAAAATGGTTATTTTGTTGTGCCGAATCTTCTTTCGCCTAGTCAACTTGAACAATGGCGAACGATTATATTTAGTGCTGTAAACGATCGAGCAGACGCTAAGTATAAATTTCCTACAGCGAATCAAGATGATAGCACTAACGTTGATTTCGAGTATTATAATAATGTCTTCACACAGCGTATTAATTTATGGCAAACACATAATTCTGTCAAACAATTATTATTAGAGAGTGGATTAGTAATCGGAAAAATTGCTGCCGAACTAGAAGGTATCGATTGTGTTAGAATCTGGCATGATCAAGCTTTAATTAAGGAGCCATTTGCAAACCCTACTGCATGGTAAAATCCATATGTTTCGTTTACTTTTTATTTTATTATCTGTCTTGAAGGCATCTTGATGTTTCATATTGGTCGTTTACTTCTTTACATGCAATAAGCGTTTGGATAGCATTAGACGATGCAACATTAGAAAATGGATGCATGTATTTTATGCCTGGATCACATAAAGTAAGACTGATCACCAATGGATCTACATAGTTCTTTAAAATATTAGAAAATCTTCTTCGGGGATAGAACTTTGTTTCGTTTTATCCAACATTATTGTTCAGATCAAATATTTAGTAGACATGTGATACAGTTCCGTTTTAGGAACATAAGAACGTTCATGATGATGTTAAAATTAGAACGTTTTAGGTTACTGAAGGTCGTTATTCTGCAGCAAATAATGAATTTGCAGAAATCAAGATTGGTAAAAATCTGTCTGATATATTCACTACTTATCCGGAATTAAAACAATCACCAACAGTAGCCGTACCAATGAAAGCTGGCAGTGCCTCATTTCATAGCGGTCATTTAATTCATGGTGCTGGTGCCAACATGACACCAAGTAGACGAGCTGCGATGACCATTCAAATGTAAGAAAGTTCTGGAGAAAATTAATTTAATTACTTGTAGTATGCTAATGATTTCTTCTTTTATTTAGGATGCCGGATAATATGACTTTTAATGGGAAACAAAATGTAATAACAGACGAGCGAATGAAGGAATTAAAAATCGGTGTATCCGTTTTTAATGACGATAATTTCAATCCTATATTATACAAAAATAGTTAAATGAAATGCACTATTTCTAAGTAACTTTTGAGAAAATTTTAATTCGGTATTTTTTTATGTAATTTGTCTGAGCAATTGATTTTTGTTGGTAACGTAGCATTTTGCTGCTATTCATGACTCCATGCCATGAAAGTTCATATAGAGGCTAGAATAAGAAATTAATGGGTCAAACTGTATTTTATTCAATTAGCAACTAAGAGAAGCTATATGCTAGTAACATGTTGAAAAGAAGTGATATCGATTTATACTATTGCTTGAATAATTGGTTTTATCAACAACGAAGTTTTTGTTTAAAATAATATCATTCAAAAGACGTGTATTGACTAGCAATCAAGAGATATAAACTTATCGGTAGATGTTTCATAACTGCTGAAATAGATCATAGTAAATTAAAATTCATTTATAACACTGATAATTAGTGAATCTTTGAACGAAATATTCTCTTGAAAATTACCATGTACTTGGAAAAGAAAAGACTGAAGCTTATTTTTAATACTGGATTAGAAATATAACTGGCAACAGCAAAATTTCGTTAATTTATGTCACTTCCACACTTTTTTTTTAGAGTAGTTCAAACGTAAATATCCAGTATAGTAAAAGAAATGATTGATTTTTATTGTTTTTCATAAAAAAGTCTGACTGAAAATCTGAAAAAGAAATTGCTCTAAATAGAAGTCAAAGATAATGTTTTACTGATGAGCCAATCGAAGTTGGCGCACATTGGTTTTTTTATCACAAGGTCGACGAAGTCCAGCAGAAGTGATGACTATGACTCACTTGTACAAGAGCTGATTCATTCTTCAGCTAAGATACTACTGCCAATAGTTTTGAAAATTAATATACATAGAAACTATCATTCAGGTAGGCATTCGCTGCTCAAAATTGATTGTACTACTTTCATCACGAAAATTTCAATTAGCTCAGTGTAGTAATCTTCAAAATTATATTGCATGCATGACCTTTCAATCTGTTCAATGAGTTCGTATGAAATATCAAATCAAAATTCGTTCACAAAGTGACATCCCACTATTACATGAAGGTTATTGTGATTCATCATACTTGTGTGACTCATCACAAAACGTAGTATTCTTGTCACTTACGATTAGAAATTTTTTTTGGCGAGTCATACATAACGAGATAAGTTAACTGACTGTTATCTATAAATATCTGGATGGAATAGGATGAATTCATCAGTAAAATGGTTATCACTTTAGTTTACTTCACACAGACAAGAATGCGTATGTCAAGACCAAACCGCTATCTTTTTTTTTCACTAGGACTAATAGATCAATTGATAGACACATTCGTAAGTACTCGCATTTATGAGCTTCGGCGACAATAATTTAAATCGAGTTACTTTACAAGTGAATTCATTTAAAAAAAAATTTTCGAACTCACTCAGCTATGGAATTGATTTTGAATTCAATCAATATTATTCCAGAGATCTCTAGTACACTTTACGATGTATGAAATCATTTCATTCAATACCAAATCTAAATTTGATGTTTTCTATGGATACTTCGCTCGTGTAAATAATAATTAAAAAAAAGTATAAATTTTGATAGGTCGATACATTAAAACTACAACACCTTCGTATCAATATATTCGTATGTTTCAGAATGCGAACTGTAGCCATTATTGGAGGTGGTGTTAGTGGTTTAATATCAACTAAATGTTGTCTGGATGGCGATTTGTCACCATCATGCTATGAAATGACAAATGATATCGGTGGACTATGGAACTACGATGAAAATGCTGTTGATGGAAAAGCGAGTGTAATGAAATCTACTGAAGTCAATACATCAAAAGAATTTATGGCTTTCAGCGATTTCCCACCGCCTGCTGATTATCCAAATTATATGCATAATTCTAAATTATTGTCATATTTTCGAATGTACGCATCGAAATTTGATCTTCTAAAATATATTCGATTTCGACGACGTGTAACTCGAATTGAACCGACGGATGATTATGAACAAACAGGATGTTGGTTAATATATAGTGTTGATGCCAATGAAACGGACGAAGAAAAAATACGTAGCAATGAACTTTGCGAAAGATTCGATGCAGTTATGTTAGCGACAGGACATCATGCATTTCCAAGATGGGCAACATTTCCAGGCTTTGATAAGTTTCAAGGCAAGATTTTTTATTTTTCATAAATCTTGAAAACTTGTTCACACATAATCGAATTTAGGTGACAAACTGCATAGTTGGCAGTACAAGACACCTCATGGTTTTGAAGATAAAACAGTTCTTATCATTGGCATTGGAAGTTCAGCTGGTGATATGGCTGTCGAATTAGGACGTGCTGCTAAACAAGTATGTATATTGATGCTGTTTTTCATTGCTTATATTTATTATTAAAAAGAAAAACAAAGGTGTATTTAAGTACACGTCGTGGCACGTGGGTTTATAATCGAGTTGGACCAAATGGATGGCCAACAGATATGTATCGAACTAATTTAATGCTAGCAACAATTCAGAAATACTTTCCATGGTTAATGAACCGATTGATTGAACGTGAATTAAGTAAAAAATTCAATCATGAATTATATAGTCTCAAACCTGATCATCATCCTTTGCGTATGTGATTTTTTTATTATTATTTATCATCTTATCTTTACTAGTCTAACTATTCTCATATAGAACAACATCCATTTATCAATGATGATTTACCCAATCGAATTTTATGTGGCTCAGTAATCATCAAGCCAAATATAAACGAATTTTCAAGCGACGGTCACGGTGTTCTATTCGAAGACAATACAAAAATTGATCATGTCGATTGTGTTCTTATGGCAACTGGCTTTAATATTGTATTTCCCTATTTAAATGAAAGTATTCTATCTGTTAAAGATAATAAGGTAAATCACAACAAGTAAAAGAAGATTTTTCTTGAGTCTACTTCTAGGTTCAACTTTACAAATTTGTTTGGCCATCCCACTTAGCTCATCCAACACTGGCTGTCATGGGTTTGATTCAACCATGGGGCGCGATCAATCCAATGACAGAACTGCAAGCACGCTGGGCTGTACGTACATTCAAACGTGAATTAAAATTACCATCACGCTTGAAAATGGATGAAGACATTCATCAACGTTCCGAGCAAATGTCTAAACGATATGTTTCATCGCCACGGCATACAATACAAGTTGATTATATTGAATATTGTAATGAACTAGCAAATGAAATTGGCTGTCTACCAAATGCATGTAAGAGGAAAAAAATGATGTCGATGACAAAATTTTCTTTTCTTTTTCAGTATCTTATCTTTTAAATGATTTTTCGCTTGGATGGCTGTTACTTTTTGGACCTTGTACTCCATATCGATATCGTTTAGAAGGACCCAATAACTGGAAAGATGCACGACATGCCATTCTCACTCAAGATAAAAGGTAAAGAAAATCAGTATTTGTTCTATTTGATTTTTATTCAGAATAAAATTAATAGGGTCGAATGCCCATTACGCCATGGCAAAAGACAAAATCAGTCGATGAAATATCCAATCAATCCAACATTTATGCTTTCTTTTATTTTTCTTGTATTAATTTCATTAAGTATTTTTATTTTTCTTTAAACAGATTTCACATTTTTTTTTGGGAAATAAAATGTAGTGCCTGAAATTTGACTATGATTGAATTCATTCGACATATTATAGTTCTGTATTTTTTATCAGGAAAAATGATTTGTTGTTTAGTAAATAGAATTTAGGAAGATTCAAAAGAAACAAAGTTGACAACAAAGAAAACACTACTTTGAATTGCTTACATGCTCCTTGCTTTATCGTCATGTTGTCGAGATTGATGTATCCTCAGTAGCATCAACAAATAAAGTTCGTTTGTTGAGTATATGTTCTATGCATACGCAACCTACTCTTCTTTTATAGTTCACCTTTGCCCTTGATGGCAAACAGGTAACAAAACGTGCATTGTCTTTTGGTATTTTTTTTTATATCTCGAACCTTTGATGTTATCAGAACTGCATATCATAAGAGTCATGAAGAGATAGGATGATTTTACTTTATCAAAGACAAAACAATATTTTGTGAAAGAAATTTTATTACAAGAGTATGACAACATATTCAACACCATTGGAAGTCGTGAATACTCTTCATGATCATATTGTATCGTCGTCGACATTTTGTAATAGAGAAGATTTTCTGGAGATATTAGAAAAGGTTCAGAATAGTTTGTCAAATGATGAAAATCCTGGCATCGATAATTGCCATGTCATTCGATGCATAAATCTCGAAGGTGAGTAATATAAATTCTATTGAATCATATGATCGACATGTGCATCGATTTCTTCTAGGATTTGATGGAGTTGGTAAAACAACGCTAGCCAACAAACTCGCGCAGAACCCTGGTTTTAGCCTTTTGCCCACACTACCGGATAGTATACGTCCGTTTCGTGCCTATTTCGATGCACAAAACGAATATGTGAAGCGTAATTATTATTCTTTGTGTAATATAATCACGTCTCATAAACTTGCATCATCTTCTCATACAACTGTATGGGTTCTTGATCGATATTGGCCATCAACCATTGCCTATCAACTTGCTCATCAAGATTATCTTGATTTGGCATCGATTGAAAATCCTCTTCCTTGGCCTAATCATCTTGTACGACCTTCCTATGTTGTCTACTTGTATTTGAACGAGGAAAAACGTTGTGGACGCATCGCTCAGCGACACTCACACGAGTCAATGATTCCCGAAGAAGAACAACAACTGGCATCTGACAGTAAATTTCGAGAGCGACTCGATGCAATCTATCGTCGTGTAGAGAATATTCGCTCGATTGATGCTGATGCAACGACCGATGAAATGACTGAAACAATACTTCAAGGATTCAAAAATAGCTAATTACCTGCTTCTTCGTGTACAATCAAATATATCTTGATTGAAGACAATTTTCTCGAATATTCATTTATTATCGTTAAAATTGTGTCAACAAAGATATAAGCAGAATATCAGCGACCTACATTGCTTTTTTTTTATTACAATTCATATCTTGCATTTATCTAATACTTTACTTAAATCTCTGTTTCTTCAATCGAAATTTAAAAGAGTATTTTATTTTTGACAGATAAAACAATGTTAATCATACGACAAGATTCTGAAACTGCATTAAACAAAATCGTAAAAAAAGGTTCCGATGATGCAAGTTGTTCGATGCAAACGTTTCTTTTTTGTAAGAGAGCTGCTGTCTTACTTTATGTATTATTCTAACTATTCAAGCAGAATCTTGTGTGTCATATTAGTAACTAGAAATTGTGTTCTTTAATGATACTGACGCACTTAATGTTCGAACGTTATATTGCCATTAAATGTATTTATAAAAACAAATCTGATGAGACGAAATTACTGCGCATCGCCGTTTGTGTAACGGGAAAAAAATGAAGGAATGATTTAGGGAGCAACCAGTGGCGGAGCCAGGGGGGTCTAGGGGGGGNCCCCCCCCCCCCCCCCCCCCCCCCTAGCGAGATTTTAGAAAATGCATTTTTTTTATATAAATATGTAGTAATGTTTGCAATTTCATGTTTTAGCCAGCGTTGCCAGCTTTGAAACTCAAAATCTCCCGCAAGAATCGAGAAAAAATTTCAAAATCCCCCAAAAAATCCAGAAAATCTTCAAAAATTTCAGAATAACCTTCAAAAAAACCAAAAAGTTTTGAAAAAAATTTCAAAAATCTAAAAAAACTTTCAAAATCCTCAAAAAATCCAAAAAAAACCCCAAAAAATTGTCAAAATTCCCAAAAAAAATCCAAAATGACTTTCAAATTCTCAAAAAATTCGCGAAAATTTTTTTCGGGGGCTCAGCCCCCCCTAGCCCAAAATCCTGGCTCCGCCACTGGGAGCAACGCTGCGAATTCTATGTGATATATGTAGGTCTCGTTTTGGGGTATATTCTATTGTAAACATGTATGATTGACAATGTGGGTGAAGCTAATGTTTATTTTTTTAGAGGCGACATATGGTTTCTAACTAAGAAGCATAAAAAACCATCTCTCATATTGAATTTTACCGAACAGCATTAAGGTCATCAGCATTTTATTTTTATCATGATATTCATTTTAGTGTATTCTTATTTCACCATCATGTTTTCGCTTTCTTTCGAGGTAGAAGCGAAACGATTAAAATATCGCTGATATGAAAAGGTTCGACTATTCTACTCAAAGATGAATGATAAATGTTCATAATCATGCGTTTTTCTCCTTTGACAACAGCTCTAAATATTCTCTTATTTCTATTGTTTGTAATATTGAGCACTTAAAAAATGCTTTAGTACTTTCTTTATCGAATGATCGACTTAAAGAGTGACTTCCTTGCGTTTTCAATAGTCCATAGTTTTCTATCAAATGAAGAATTCGTGATCATAGGTATAAAAAAAAAACATCAGTGAAGACTTAGTTAAATTTGTGAAAGATGAATCTCTTTTAACTAGCGTTGAAATACAAACAAAATGATACACTATGAGCCAGACATTGAACCAGTACCAGTACCAGTACAGTAAGTACAAGTACAAATACTGTATACTGAAAATGTGTACTTGTACTTCAAAAAGCGTACCGGCACTTAAGATTTTACTGTACTGAGTACGAAAAGTACTAAGTATCCAATGTCTGCTATGAGTTTTGTGAAATTTCGACACAACCCACTATCGAATTATAATTTTTCATTATTCATTATGAACTTTTAGATTGAAACAAAAAGTCAATTCAACAAGCAAACTGATGCATTCATTTATTTGGTGAACGTTGTTTTTAGTAAATAATTATATAGTTTGTAAGTAATCAAATTTCAGACAGATTAAAAATCATTTAGTGTATCCATAGGGTTAGCGCCCATCTTTTCATTACTATTGGAATTCATCTATTCTTCATACATATAGTGTTATTGAGTTAAATATAATTTTGAAAATTTCTACCGTATTGTCTTGACTCTTTTTCGATGGATAAAATCCTTTTTGAGTATATGTTATTGATTAGTACTTACTGCAAAATTTGAATAGAACTTTTTTTTATGACTGATGTAATACATATTATCTATTTATTTATTTTTAAAGAAGAACGAATGAATTCAAGATATCTACTCATGCTAATTGCCGTTATCGACATTGGCATGTTATTCAGCAATGTAACGTGTTTTAAAACTGGTGTAAAATTCTTCGGTCAGCCAACATCACTCGACATAACAGAATCTAATCACTATGTGATCACCACATGTGCTCTCTACAGAATTGCAATAACATATTTACAACATGTTCATGATCACAATGACCTAGATGCAAAATTTCAAGCAGCCGGTGGTAACTGTGGAGATTTTCACATGATCATCGCAAGAGAACTAGAGGAGCTCGACATTAATCCAATATTTTTTCGTCTAGCTCGGGAAGAGATTGCCTTAGCCAATATCATGACCGATTTGATTTATGATCCTGTTTCCTATACTCACTTTGATAATGAAGAATTCGAAAATGGCGTAAAATTCGTGACGATGTTATCACAAGCAGTTCAATCAAGCATGGCACGACTTGAATGGACACAAGCGCGTATGGTTTTCGGGTTCATGCTTCATTCTATGCAAGACTTCTACAGTCATTCAAATTGGATTGAATTAGGTATGCGTGAACCAAATAAAGATCTAACTGCTGGTCGCCGTCTCGGTTCTGTTGCGGACGAAAACACAAAGACCTGCAAAACTTGTCTTGGTTCAGACGAAGATTGTGTTCGGAATAATTTGAGAGTCGATAACTACTTGACAAGTGGCTATTTTGCCCACTTTTATCCAGTGAAAAAACCACCTGGCAAGTGTCATCATGGATATTTATGCTATTTTCCTGGCGATAACAATGAATACTGTGAAGGTATTAGTAAGGACGGTTTGCACGCTCCACACGGACATTTACATCAAGAAGCAGCATCGGTTGCATATAATGCCACTGTCAAAGTGTTGAACGAACTTTGGACATCGACAAGTACTAATGCATTTGGTAGATTTCTCGGCCTTACGAATGCATCTAGTCTCGTATTTGTAATCGATGTTAGCAATCGACTGCAATCCTTAGTTGACATGATCGAAGTTGTAACCTCTAAACTGGTTGACTCAGTGACAGATCTACCTAACAACCCTACAAACTACATTGTTTCACCATTCAATGGTTCTCATTGGGGACCTCTACATGTTGTAACAAAATTCAGTGATTTTCTCGATGTCATTGAAGCATTAAATGAAGACGAACTTCAACAATCATCCGACCACTACTACGATGCTTTGAACGAGGCACTTAAAGTTTGTGAATCTCAATCATTGGTGTTCTTTTTCACTGATGCGCCCTCTAATAAACCATGTTCACAAGGGCCTACTAGAGCGTTGGCGCGATTAAAACAGGCTAATATTGATGTTTTATTCGTTAATACTTCAAAATCAGACACTCACACAATCAATGAGCTTACTCATTTTGCAGATTCAATCGGTGGTCTTTTCATCAATATGAACATTACACAACGAACAATGAACCAAGAATTTATTTATCGTCGTCTAGAAGAAGCATTCGGCTACGAGTGCATTCTATTCAAATCCATGGCCGATCATCATAGTGGAACCTTTATGATTGATAGAACTACAACATCACTCCGTATCAACGTTGTGTCGTCGAGTCCGTCGCTTATTTTTCGATTGATAGATCCAGTGGGTTCAACATTACGCCTAACTCCATCTTTGGAAAGTAATTACCTGCAAATGTTCACCATCGATGTGACGAATAAGTCCGATATAGGTCAATGGAATTACCAGTGCAGTGAATACTGTGCCATTGAGGTGAATGTGAAGAGTGAATTTCGATGTCGAACACAATTATATGCACAATTATCCAATGATTTAGGCGAAATAGTCGCCACACCTCCTCTGTTTAACCAAACTGGAGCAATTACAATTACCACATGTGATAAATCGAGCGAAGCATTGAAGGTGACCGGACAGATCGTCGCGAGACAAAACGTCCCAGGTCAAACGATGCGGTCCGTATACGGACCGTATCGTTTGACCTGGGGTTGCGGACAATCCGTTGCGGACAAAACGTCGCATGGACAAATC
>OENM01000603.1:0-38902 GCA_900239745.1 Rotaria magnacalcarata
AAACAAGGTTATGCGAAAATAGACTTTCTTCACGCAGCACAAGATCGGAAGAATTGGCGTATCATGTTAGCCAACGTCTGTAACAGATAAGGCATCTATCTGATCTGATTTATAGTAGTTTTAAGCTACTTTATATTCCATGTCACAAAAAGAACTAATGAGCTATCCGATTATTGGTTTGACTAGGCAACTGCATTCTTTATTGGGAGTGATATGTACTTAATAATAATAATATTAATAAGAAGAAATGAAATTAAACTATACTAGAAAAGAAATTAAACTATACTAGAAAAGTAATGAACATTTACAATGAAAGATTCTCCAAAATTCGTGTGAACAAAATCAATAAGATCCTTACTATTTCTAACAATAAGCTAAGCTTTGGATTGAATATAGATTGATCAAGTACAATCCAACTGTTGTATTGTCTTTAAATAGAATTTAATCTAAGACACAATTCAAGTATAGAATCATGAATTGAAAATTCTTAAAGGAAAATTAAATTTTATCAATTGGTAGTATTGATCTCGACTTTTATCTTTTTATTGACATTTTATCTTGAACATAAAATTGATTTTTTCGTACTATTCAATAGCGACATATTTAGTAACTGATCTGTTGAATAGAAATGAAATACTCTACTTATGCGATATGGTATGGAACGGATATACCAAACGGAACTGGGAGATCTTAACGATTGATGGTAATTCAATAAAAAATGTGCTAAATGAACCACAGGAATTTCTTATACGTATTATACTAATTAAAACACTGATGTGGTTATTTCTTGCGAAGTTATTTTTATGACAAGGTAAAAAATTATTCATTTTTATGACCAAGACTTCATCCAGAAGGAAGTCTGTTTCTGGAATTGTAGGACTCTAGTTTTTATTCAGAATATCATGTTTTCACAGTGTGGACAGGATATAATTTTACTGTGATGAAATAAAAACTGTAACAGGTTTAGATATATTTTTCAATGAGAACTAATTCTTAAGTTTTTAATAAGAAAAATCCTCAAGAGTTCAGAACAAATTCTTTCCGAGACATAAGACTTTTCCATGAGTAAAGTACAGAACAAACGTTTTTCGAAAGCTTCGTATTTTAGTTTGAAAATATGAGTTCGTCAAGAGTCAGCAGTCCTAGAAAAATGAAATCATTGAACATTCAATCGTCTAGTCAAATATATTGATGAAATCGAAGCTTTTTATATTTCTATGGATATTTACATGTTGTTATGGTTAAAGTTATTTTGATTTTTTAAAAATCAAGTGTCGAATTTATCTTTATCGTATCTGTTTTCCATTCTTTTTCTTTGATAGTTTTACATCAATAAATCTTCTTATTTATGCCTGATAAGTTATCGATAATGAATCGAAATGAAAATTTTCCCAACTAGTCCGATTAATATTCTCATTGAAATCTATCAAAAATATATCGTTTACTTGCACTGTTTTATTCAACTCTTTCTGAAATTTAAATGATTCAAAACGAACATGTCCATATTTTCGACCGTGATAATTCATCTTTTATTTATTTTTGTAAACGATATTTATGATCTTGTTCTTTCATACAGATTACTATCTGAAAGAGACGTTGTTTTGAATACAAATGGTTTAGCAGGTGAATGTGTCTAATTGACTAAAAAAAAACTCCAGGACAATATATCGAATATACACAAGAAAATTATAACGTTATAGGATTTCAATGTAATTCTTTTTCCGTTTGAACTTTCGATACCCATCCTTGTGGTCGTGGTAGATTTGGATTATCATCCCAAGCTTTTCTTGACACATTTGGATCGATCGGACCAATAACATCATAATAACTCAATGGATCACCATGATGCTTTTCCCAATCACTTTTACGTGCACGATCAACAAGTATACGTCGATATGAAACATATATACCGAAAAAAACGCCAAGTAAAGCGCCAATTATATAGTATTGTTTACGATAATAAATATCCATGTGCCATGGTGTTGGTAAGCGTGCTTCAACTGGATCATTAGGAAAATAACTTTGATAGAAATCACGAATGTTAAATGTTATTCCTTTCATTTCCGATGTTTTGGCACGTGGTAATTCATTATCGGGTGATGGACGAAATTCTGGATCCATAGATAAAGGTGTTCGATATTGTTTGTCATTATTCGAAGACGTATGAGGAACACTTGATGTTGACGAAGCTGAGCGACGTAGTGCTATTCGTTGAATTAATTTCGAGTAGACCCGTGCTGATGATGAATACTTTGAAAGTAACATCGGAAAAAATATTATTTGTTACAGTTGAAGAATGAAAAATAGCTTCGTTGTACGGTAGATATTGGTAACCATTTTGATTTTTATGTATTTTCGTGAAGGTTAATTTGTTAAAAGTGAAACAGTTGAAAAGATAAACGATAAGAAATAATGAGCGAAAATTAGTTTATTAAAGAAAAGAAAATTTTCAGAAGTAGACGCAACAAAAAAAGACATGATTGGTAGCGCTACGCGTGATTTCTGAATCATTCTTCATCAGCCGATGATTCATCAAAACGGAACTATGAAATAATGACAAGGCATTTTTTTTGTATTCATTTATATTTTCATTTCTATTGAAATTGTTTTCATTTATTCGTAACCTTTCTTGGTATAACACTCACTAATGGAATTTCCACACATTGGTGAACATTGTTCTGTTACAACTTGCCATCGGTTAGGTATGTTACTTGCTTGTTTATATTGATCAATATTCATTCTCAAATATATCCTTAGATTTCCTACCGATGAAGTGTGATTCTTGTGCTGCTATATTATGGTAAAAGTTTTTTGATTTTCTTTCAAAGTTAAAGTTCTTTGAAGTCGCATTTTTTTATTAATTTAAGTAAAGATCACATCAAATATGACGAACATCAATGCCCATTAGCTCATCGTAAAAATGTTCAAGTACCTATTTGTCCTTTATGTAATCAAGCTGTACCATTACAACATCGTGATCAACCACCTGATCACGCTGTGTCAGATCATATCGATCGCGACTGCAAATCTGATCCAGCAATGAAAAAACGTCGAAAGATTTATTCAAATAAATGTTCATTTAATTCATGTAAACAACGTGAAGCAATTCAAGTTAACTGTAATAAATGTTTGAAAACATTTTGTTTGAAACATCGATTTCCTGATGATCATAAATGTGGAGGATTTGAAAATACAGGTCGAGTGATGAATCTCGCCGGGTAAAATTTATTTATTTATTTTTATAGTTTTCTCTGATCTGATTTTAATAATCGGCTATTTTTTTTTGTAGTGCTGCTGCTCTAGAGCGTATGAAAAAGACAAATGTTAATGATACTAATAAGAATTCATCAAGCAATTCAAAACCAACGGTAAATATATGATTTAAGTCAATGTACAAAATAATATTTCTTCTTTTGGTGAATAATAGAACGATGATGATGACGAAGAATCAATTGCATTAGCAATTAAATTATCTTTGAATCAAACGTAAGATATTTAAGAGATATCTTTTAGTTGTAGTATTCATTTTATTCTGGAATAGGACACAAGAAGAAAATGATTTTCTCTTAGCAAAAGCTTTACAAGAAAGTGAACAAGAAGAAGCTCGAGCACGTCGCTCTACTGTAAGTATTGAATTAATTTTCAAAATCATTCCGAAACTCTTTCTTTTATTCTAGGGCATTACAACTAAAGGTTGATTTGTATATTTCTATCTAACTAATGACACTCATAAATTGATAGCGACTGAATGAACGATAAACAGACTATTTTTTCACTTGAATAGTCATGAGTTCGAATTTTTTTTTGGCAACTATTGTACTCTTATTTATTAATTATTTCTGTATATTAAAAGAGAAAATAAAGTAAAGTAATAAAAGCTCTTTATTATGGATTTAAGTACAAATCAACTTTTATAAAACTATGATCATATGGTAAAACACAATTCTATGACAGAAACTAAACACACGGAGAAAATTGTATATTAGAGCTTGATTGATAAAGTCTATGGAAACATTAATCATAAGAAGCTTTCTGACCTGTGACTCTCCTTTTCAGTTCTTATTGAATCTGGAAAGAATTCTTAATACAACTAGAAAAACATAAAAATACTAACAATCATGAATCTCAAAGGTCGAGATTTGATTGTTCTATTTAATTTTTCATTCGCATATTTCCTCCTTAAATAGCTGCTAGCTCAAGTGACCCTTGGTGTACTCGACACGCTCTAACTGAATAGTATATTCCTTTGTAGAGATATTCAATTTTCATAGGAATCTATGATTTGTTTGAGATATTTTCAACGAATATATATTGTGTTGTAGTGAAAATCTGAGACAGTATTTCCAAGATTTGATTTTTCTGTAACTATTTGAACATCATTTTGTGCGCATTTGTTTAGAAGCGTCTTTTCGATTTATTTCGACTAGTAGTTTGTAACTAATTTATTGATCATATAGTATCGCATATTAAACACACAAATATAAATGGGTTAATTGAGATTATTTATACATATAAAGAGAAAGCATCAAAAAAATTTATTATAAAAAAAGACCTGAGCAAATCTATCCCCATGGCGCAAAAATCAGCCAAAACAAATTTTTTTAATAATGTATTAATAAAGAAATTAAGTTATGAGCTTCGAATCATGGCTAATTCACGATCAGTTGCTTGTATTTCATCTAGTTTTTTACTGAATACCTTCAAAAGTTTACTAGCACATTCTTCTTGTGTAATAAGTAATTTCGATACTTTTTGTCGAATTTTTTCATTTTTATCAGTACCTTCGTCTTTTGCATTTGTCTGTAGAACAATAAAATGATTAAATAAAACAAACAAAAACAAAAACAAATATACTTGAAAACTTTCATCTGCAATCGACATAATTTCATCGAGATCATCTTGAGTTAAATTTAATATTTTACTAGCTGTGTGCATAGCTGAATCAAAACCAGGTAATGTCATTGATAATGATTCACGTTGTTTTTGGTGTTCACGTGCACGTTTTAGTTTATCATTTATTTGTGTACTTCGCCGGATCATTTCTTGAAAAAGATCCTAAAGCGGAGAATGCTTTTGTTTTTGAAATTAAAGTGAAAAAGAAGTCTTTACATGTATAAATCTTTCATAATCATTCAAACGTTGAAATGTTCGATCTAATTCGGTTGTAATTTTTTTCAGTGAATCTTGACTTTTTGTATTCAATATTAGTAATTGTTGTTCATATAATTGACGAGATGTTGTTAACTCTTGATTTAATTTTTCATTACTAAGACGAATTTGTCGAATTTGTTGTTCACTTGAACGTGATTTTGATTGATTATCTTCAAAACGAATCTTCTATTAAAATATAATTTATATTTTATTGAAAATTTTCCTATAAAAAAAAATCAATATTTACAAGTTTTTGATGTTCATCAACAAGTTGAGTATATCGTGAATCAAGATCATGCTTTTCTCGCGTAATTGCTTGTAAACGATTTTTATATGAATCAATCTATGCAACAATATAAAATCAATATGTTTTATGTCATAAATAAATTACTTACACTTATTCGTAATTTTTCCACTGATTCAGTTAAAGATTTAACTCGTCCATCATCATTCTATTGTGAAAAACGAATTAATTAAATCAATATAAAGAAGTAAAAGTGATAGAAGTCTTTCTTGAATGAGAGAATTTCAGGTAAACACCTATCCATTCGAATTTTTAACTTCAAAGAAATCTTTTATTCTCTTTCTATGAGATTTACGTGTTTGTTGAATATGAATTCCTCAATAGAAAACTTTGGAATCTATCCAAGACTATCGTTGATACATCATCACTGTTGTACTTGTCTGAACGATTCGTAAATCTTACTTCATTAGTAGAGTTGTCATTTGAACGATTATGATTTGTTTCAATTTCATTTAATCGAGTTTTATAATTTTCAATTAACAATCGTTTACTAGCGATATCACGTTCTGCATGAGTTAATCTAAGAAAAGCAATATCATGCGATTTAAACAACTATAATATTGCAGTTTTATTTTTACTTTTCAGTTAGCGATTGGAAGTTTTTATTTAATAATTCATTATCTGCTTGTAAACTTTTATTTAATTTACGTTGTTGAGCAGCATCAAATGAAGTATTTTTAAGACGTTCATGTAAATTATCAACATTGATATTAGTATCAATAATACCTGCTGAATCATGATTAATCAATGTTGATTGATTCATAGGATTAGTTTTGAATTTGTCACATTCAACAGCAAGTTTCTTTGAAAGAGTCAAAAAGAAAGTAGATAAACAAAAAATAAATGTTACAGACTTGATTTAATGTTTTCAGAATATTAATTCGACTTAATGTTGTTGTTAAACGTTGATTAAGATGTTCATTTTCTTGTCGAGCATCGGTAAGGTCATTGTCTAATTCTTCGATGCGTTTACGTAGTATTGAAATCTATGTTAAGAAAAACGTATAAATCAATCATGTTTAGCTGGATATTTACTCGAACTGAAGGAGTTTTTGGTATAGATACAGGAATATTAGGTTTTCGAGTCTTATTCGAAAGCGTAAATGGAATATTGAAGCGGTTTGTAGTCATAGAAATTCTCTTCAAAGTTCCATCTTAAGAGAAAAAATTAAGAAAGACTTGATATATTGAGAAACTATAATGATTTTGATAACAAACATCTTTGTCTTGGTATTATTGATGACTTTGATGATCGTCTTTTACGTTGTCTAAATGAATTTTCATTTGAATGATCACAAAGACTACATGAATGATTTCGTCTTCGATAAGATATTATTGATTCATTATTAAGATCATCAATTAATGTCGAATTTTGATCAAGCAACAGTTCTAAACATGATTTTGTTGTCGGTTTCTTTGATTTCTTTTTTATTATTCGACGATTGACTGTTGATATTGGCTTTGGTATAAAATCTGGTTTATCATTTAGTTGAGCAGTTGTTCGTTTTAATTTATGTATTTGATCTTGTAATGCAAGTATTCGAAGTTTAAGTGACTTTAATTCATTATGTACTTGCATTTTTTGTTCAAGTAAATGTTGTTTTTCATCAATGCATAAGTTTAAATTAGTCTTTAAACGTTCATTTTCGAATATTAAACATGTTCGTTCTGTTTCAAGTTCATATAGTTTTTTATCAAGTTTTTCTATGAGATGTGTTTGATCATTATTCGATGTTGGTACATATTTCGGTTGAATTTGTTCATCTTTATCAGTGACTCTTCGTATTTCATTACGTAGTTCATCAATTACTGTTATTTGTTCTTTTATTTCAACTTCTTGTATATCGACTTTTTCTTGTAAACTTAAACTAAATAGATAATAGGTGGTAAAAGTGTAGCTATAACTCAATTTCCTCAGAAACATTTTTTGCTTTTCCTTAAGAAAATAGGTTACAGCATCAGTCGATATTGCCTATAATTAAGCTCATGAAAAGTTTTATAACCATAGTTGCTTCTCGTTTTCTTCCAATATACACAGCAGATGAAGTGTAGAATGACCTAGACCCATATATGTTATTCAAGAATGTATTAAAAAAATACCTTCCGGTAATATAATATCAGTATGGTGCATTGAATTCTCATCATAGTATTTGCATCCATACTTGCTCTATTCATCTATACTTACGTCATTTTCTTCTAAATCATGAACTCCATTTTACATGAAAAACAATTCTCATAAATGTAATCATAACTTTTTTAGAAGAAGAATAAATCAAATTTATTTACTTTTCATTAGTTAATCTGGCATGTTCACGTCTTAGCTTCGTAACTTCATTCCAAACTTGATCATCATCTTCTTGTTTAAATAATTTTCTATTGTTTTTTGTTGGTCTTTTCCATCGTTGATCATTACATACAGAACAGCTATTTTTTGTTTTACGTATTGCTTTGCGATAGGAAAAATCATTTTTAGAATTCACTTGTAAGATTTCTTCATCCGTATAAGATTGTAATTCATCTTTAAGTAGTCGATATTGCTTTTGTAAATGTTTAAGACGTAACCAACGTTTATCATGAACCTTTTTCAATGTAAAGATTTGATTATCACGATTAACAAGTAATTTTTGAACATTATTTAAACGATCAGTTAGTGTATGAAATTTTGTTTTTAAAAAATCGATATCTATAGGTGAAGATGAATTACGTATATCTGGAGAAATAGATCGTCTATTCTCAGATGATTTCAATCCACATTGATTTCGACCAATATCTTCACTACAACTTTTCCAACGACTGTCATGAGATAAATGATTCTAGAAGAAGAATTTTGAAGAATAAAAGAATATATTTAAATGAAACAACTTACAGGTTGTAATGTATCTCGAACACGTCGAAGTGTTAATTTTAATTGCTTAATTTCATTATCACGATCTCGTAAACTCTAAAAATACATGGAATCGTTAAAATGAATTTATCAAGGAATTCTGAGAAAATAATTGAACTGAAAGCTCTATTTCATCGATCTATAGCTATATAGAACACTTCAAAACAAGAGTCCTGGTACCGAAATGTTTAGACGTATAACCTTGTACTCATGTTATTGAAACTTATTAATCTGAAAGTCACTACAGACAGTGGTAACAATGATCTTTTGATAGTCGAGTTCGTGCTTGACTAGTGTCCAGGCTCAGCATTACTCTAATAGACCCCACTTTACAGTAAACATAAATGGAAGTTACATTTTGTAGACTTGTGATCTGAAGTCGTAATGAATCATCCTCAAAATAGGTAACTAAATGAAAAAAGAAATGAAATTATCCTTTCAATATAATGAAAATCGACTCACTTGATTGCTTTTTTCTTTGTAATTCATCAATATCTTTTCTAAATCAGCATAATAGAAAAATTTTCAATCATATTTTAATAAATAGTTACTTAAGATTAACAATAGTTTCTTCTCGTTGTTCAATAGTTGCTTTGTATGAATCGAGTTTTTCTCGCCAAAGTTGTGTATCAGCAACAATGCGATCGAATGTCTATAAAATAATTTATAAATATGGCAAATATTTATTTTTTGTAAAAATAAAAACATTTACTAGGACTTTTTCTTGGTTAATTGCATCTAAAGAAGTTTTTCCCTGTAATTCTCTTGTTAGATCATGTATATTTTCACATAAACCTAAATGCAACATATTTATTCTGGCTAGTAAAAAGTCTAAAATATTTACGTTCATTCTCAATTTGACAATCTCGTATTGTTTTCTCAAAAGTCTGTAATTGTAATCGATG
The DNA here is from genome assembly GCA_900239745.1 of Rotaria magnacalcarata. NCBI lineage: Eukaryota > Metazoa > Rotifera > Eurotatoria > Philodinida > Philodinidae > Rotaria > Rotaria magnacalcarata. The sequence continues at coordinate 9,245 of OENM01000603.1, forward strand.
TAATTGTTCAAATGTATGTGTCTAAAAAAAAACTAGAATGTTTTTTTTCTATTGCTAAAGCAGATTATTCACCTTTTCTTCATATTTTCTTAATTTTTCTTCGAGTGTAACAAATTCTGCATTTCGCTTTTTCAATGTATCTTCTAAGTATTGTTCCCTGAAATATTTTTTTATGATATAAAATTAAAAATACTTTGAAAATTATTTACCGTTCTTCAAGTTTAACGATTGAAGCATTCTTTTCTTGAATGACTCTTTCAAGTTTTTCAATTAGTTGTTCACGATTTCGAAATCGTAGGTCATCATTATTCAAAAGGGCTTGTTCATTTGTAAACCTTGAAAAAATAATCAGAAAGAAAATTGTTAATGTTACAAATTTTTAATTGTATGAGTAATTTCAGACTTCGATTCTTCCAAAATATTCATTAGTCCTTGAGCACGACTCGTATTAGCCAAGCTATTGAACGTTGAACGGATGAACGCAAGAGTAGAACAGTACCTCCATACACATTCTCCTTGGAGTTGTCCTAGTGATCCTCTTTCCATTTGTATGCACATACTTAATGGTGCACAAGTGTGTTGAGCAATCAGAATAGAGCAAGAGAATTGTACATATAATCGCGACTTTTAAAACACATTGCATCAAGCGTAATGCATTTAATTCGTATAAATACAGAAGTCCTTTTTTATCTTCAATAAATTTTATTAAATTATTATTCTTCGATATGAAATAATAATAAGTTGATTGTTTAAGTAACATTTTTCTAGATATTTTTCACTCGTATCGTTCGTTCTATTTGAATACTGCTATTCAGCCTTGTAGATTTGAAATTTTTCTTTTCTCTTGATCATTTTATAATACTATATCTAATTGAAGAGATTGATCATTAACAAAACAATTATGTTCAAGAAACTATTTGAACCAATTCTCCTAACCGTTTTACGTTTTATTATACAATAATACCACCAAAAACAAAACGAATTGATACTAAAGTGTTAGCTTAGCTGCTGTCACAAGCGAAATTGATATTAATATAAAATCTACTAAGTATTAGGATAGTTGAATCTGAGATAATTTTAAAAATGGATTTACTTAGAGAAAACATGATTCCAACAGCCAGCTGATAATAATGAACTAAAAATAGAACAGTCAAGCTTTATCATGTTGAAAATAAATTACTAAATAAAAAAGTTGAAGTTAAATTTGCTCGTAATCATGGTATGACTAATACAACAGTATCTAAACACACGGTACTTCTCAAGAAGCCAGCAATGAAACAGTCAATTGTTAAATAATGAAATTCAAGTCGATTTTCATTGGAATTTTCTTGGCTACCAGTGATACAAATGCTATTAAAAAAAAGCTGACCATGAATATGATATGGTGAATAGAAAAGATGATTTATATATATTTCAATGATTTCTTTCAAGAACTAGAAGGAACGACAATATTGAAAAATGAAAATACATTACCGACGAAAAACCTTCAAAGTAAATTCCATCGTAAACAAAACTACAGAAAATAATCAAGTCATTGACCATAATCATGACAATTATTGCATTTATCAGCGTTTTTCTTTTCACCGTTTTCCATAGATAGGGCTCAATTGGTTGTAGTAGTACAGTTTCTAGTTTATCAACTCAAAAAATCTCAGAATAATAATAAAGCTAAAGATGAGTAGCATTTATCCGAAAGTAAAAATTCAACTGATAATAAATAGAATAGTACAGCAACAAGTAAAAAACTTTAGTACAAAAGATAAAACATTCGAAGATCGAACAAATAATGATAATGAAAGTATCAAAACGAGGACCACTCGGAAAACAAGAGAAAGACGACTATTTCGATGGTACAGTCTCGTCAACAGCTAGCAAAATTAATAATCGTATAGCTAAGCAGACGAAATTTTCATGAGTAAAAATTAAATATCATATCATCAATAACATAAACATTAACACGGTAAAAAATGATTTTCTTTGCAATATCGTGTCAACAATTGTTGTTCTTGTGTTATGATGATTGTAGAACTGTTTAATATGTGTTGTCTCTTCATCGGAAGATGAACAAATACGATAGTTATATTTGATGTATTTTGTTTAATATCATGAATGATAGGAATGATATGGAAAACACTCTTGTCTGCTTACGTTAATAAATGAAAATAATAATAATATGGTTTTGACTTCAATTCAAATTTTGAATACTAACTTGATTCTTGCTTTTAAGCGTTTGACTTTTCTCTTCGAATATTGATGTAGATTAGCATTATATTAAAATATAATTCTATGCTCAACAATGACAAAATATCCCTCTGTGTTATATTCAATTGCTATAACAGGTGGTCGGAAAGTTTTGGGACAAAATGTTCGTTCACTTTTGACCCGCTTAAAAGTATCTTTGATGAATCAAAATCTATGCGTTAGAACCAGAATTTTGTGCTCTTTCCGAATATGAGCTTAGAAATTCGGTGTCAGTTTTGGTTTGAGAGTAGTAAGGAAATCTTTGAAAAGCCGAAACAAATAGTTTGGACGGAATTTTTTTCCACATATTTTTGTGTTTTCACTGTTGTGATTCGGAACTAAAAGTTGGAATCTTTATTAATATACCAGCTTGTAGAGCAACATCTACCCTACAAAATGTACCATTTGAGTTTTTTTGGCTTTCGATAAGGCTTCTGAATTTTCGTTTTTCCTAAATCGTCATTTTTGAAAAATCGACTTTTTGACCAAAAAGCGTTTGACGTGGAAAAGAGCTCTTGGGAAAATACGCATAGCTTTCCTTGAGTAAAAGCTACATCTTAGTTCAATATCACAGTTTGTAGAGAATTGTTCGCTCTATAAAACTACCGAATCCGATAATTTTTAACATCTTCGCAAAGGGGCTTATAGGGGTTAGAAAAACCTGTTTATTCGCAGTCCAAGCTAATTTTTTAGGTCTTTCAAAGATTCCCTCACTACTCTCGAACCAAAACTGACACCGAATTTCTAAGCTCATATTCGGAAAGAGCACAAAATTCTGGTTCTAACGCATAGATTTTGATTCATCGAAGATACTTTTAAGCGGGTCAAAAGTGAACGAACATTTTGTCCCAAAACTTTCCGACCACCCGTTATTTAAAGTACTTGTATTTCTTTCAGACTGAGAATATGTTTGCGTTTTTATCGATTATTTTATTCTGTTGATTACCAACGAATATCAAATTTAACTGGAAAATGATCACTAACATCGAGTGCTTCATTTAGTGTCAAGTCAAAATCTTGTTGAAAGTTAACTGTTGTATTACTTCCTGGTACAATAGCTCCAACAAACTTGTCACCATTAATAAGTATACGATCATAAGTACATGTTTGTCGTGTATTTGTTTTCACTTGATTATTAATCATCCAGACAAAATCAGCATAATTAATAGAACTAAAATGAAATATTTTTACATGAATAACATGAGATAGTTTTTCTTCTAATATAAACAAACCGTAGTGATTGCTGACGAGTAAGTGAAATATATGAACAATCACTATTGCAATCGCCAACAATCAAAATCGGATGATTGGTCTTTAAACTTGGTTTATGACTAGCTGTTGCATCAATTATATTTTCTGATAAAGCTTGAGCTAGTGATGTTGATGTTTGACTAAAATATTGGGGATTTTGAAGGATAAAATCTCTTATAACATGACGCATGTCAATTAATTCTTGATAAGCTGAAGTAGGTCGTAGATGAACATTCATGATAGTAAAATATTTAATTCCGGACGAACCCATTTTCGTTACTTGGAATGTACCAATAAAACTAGTTTAGAAAAATAAAATAAAATAAAATAAAATGTAAATGGTAGAACAAAAACTATTACGGTGGTCGTTCAAAATAATTTGATTTATCATCATAAAGGTAATTATCAATAAGTTTAACGCCTGATGTTGATTCACGATTGAAAAATATAAATTGTTCTTTTGATGTTGAACGTCCAACACGTCCACTTAACGCCATTGAATATGGTCTTGATAGTGATCGTTTATTTAACGAGTCAAGTAAAATATAAGGAGCTTTCATAGTAACATCAGTGATTTCTTGAATTGCAGCTACATCGAAATCGTTAAGTATATCAGCTATAATACCTGTTACAATAGAATCTGCTGCTTTAGAACTTCCATATTGATGCAAATTGAATGAACCGATTCGAACAGTGTAAACATACGTCGTGAAAAAAAACACCAAAAATATCACACTTGAAATGATTTGCATAGCTTGGATTAATATTTATGTCAATTCTTTCGCCTCGAAAGCAAATGATTTTTACGATTTCTTCGTATATTTTTTTGTATAGGTATAGTAAAAAAACCTTCATATCAAAAACAAAATATACATATTGTTTTTTCCCAATGAATCATTCTTTTGAATTATTTGGCATATAGGTGCTGTATCGAGCAATAATTTTCCTTGTCATTATTGTTTTAATATATAAAAATTATTTTTTTGGCCTTCACTAAAACATAACCTAGACCAAAAGTACATAAACGATTTTTGATTTTGGCTAAAATTAAATTGCAAAAGTAATATTATAATTAGTATGATACATATAGACGTATGTTACTAAATCCAAAAGCAACCTTATCAAGACCATTATGAAAAAGTCATGGAACACCAAATATGTAGTCTCGAATAATACTAATCAATGAGATTCAGAATATCGAAACTATTCTATATGAATTTTACAATACAACTTGGAAAAACTTGTCGAATTGAATGACTTCATTGAACTTTATTGTTCATTTTAAACTACAAAACAAAAGAATTACACTGATCAATCTTATTACAGTACAGTGAGAATGATGAACAAAATGTTTCTTTTGCCAATCAACGCTTCATTTGACTCATGCCTAAGATGAAAGAAAAACATTAGATATAGAACTGGTAATTATATACAACTCAGACAGGCTGATTAGTCAGGCGATCTGTCAAACTGCCTTCTATATTGAACAGAGATCTAATGAGGAATGTAACAGTTTATCATTTTTCACATAAAAGATCGTATATAGTATATACAGTAGTTTGAGCTACCATTTCTTGGCAAATTTTTTACGCTACTAGACTAATTTAAATCAATGCCTAATACTAAAAATGTACCTCTTAAAAAAGGAATTAAAAATAAAAGAAATGAGCTAGATTAGCTTAAAACTCCATATGTTCCATCAATGTTAGTTAATGCTTCTAATATTTTTAATTAAACTTTTATCGAGTATGATAAATAAATGATTTCTCGTATGATAAATTAGAACTGTGTGCATTTCTCGATCGAAAATCTTGCTTTTCGTAATCAACCATTGTTGTCAACATTTGAAACTATTTTTACTTATCGAAGAGCCAGTATATGATCATTTTTGACTGGTTCAGTCATTAAAATCTTACGAAAGATATCATTCTGAAATGGATATTGTCATTTTGTGTATTACACCTACATAGTTATCAAAATAACTAATCAGGTTATTATCTGGAAATTCTTGTATACATTTCCGTAGACATTTAGTTCATTGTATCTCATCTTTGTTTCACATACGTAAAAATAGAAAAAAAAAGAAAACTGAACTCTTATTGTTTGCTGTAAAGACAACAATCCTGATGCACACGTAGTAGAGTGAAAAAATAGATGTAAAACAAACAAACAGGGAACAGAAGATATGTGTTAGATTTTTAGAAGCGGTATGAGAAAAAGAAAAAAAGTTTCAACAATTGACAAAAAAAAAAGAAAGGAAAAAATTGTGTATATATAACAGATAGTACATACTCACTCACACACACACATATGATCATTCGCCAACAAGAAAAAAGTATATCAATTGCAATATCGAAGAAAAAACAACATTTTTTAAAAATTTTAAACGAATTTATCTCGTGGAAGTAGAAAAAAGAATGAAACGAAAAAATTCATGTTATTTAAACAAAAAATGGCACGTTATTTGAGATTGAAGAAAGAAAATGAACGACATATATTATTATTATTATGGTTTAGAAAAAGCCAAGTGGTTTTTTAATATTTGTTTGCTTCCAATATGGTAAAGCATAAAATTCATCTTTTGTCATATGAAATTCTTTCTAAACAAATTACATATAAAAGAAATCTTAGTTTAAGATGAACAGACAAATAATCTTACTTCAAAATCGTCGTCTGAAAGATAGAATTCAATTTTCGATGGATCAACACCTAAGCAGAGCAAAGTTTATTGTTTTAAAATTAAATTTTAAAAATTTTTGAATCAAACCTTCGGGTAATGGACGAGTTCGAAGTTCTTCAAGAGTATACTGTTCGCGACATAAATGTTGAAGTATATCAGAAACTGAATCTTTTTGATTTAAATTTTTACCATCCTAAAAATATGAAAAAAAAGTGTTTCCATGAAAATTTGTAATTAATATAATAATAAAAAGTGGATACTAACCAATTGATTTTGTTGTCGAGCTTTCATATTAACCGTCCATTTGGGAAATAAATTAATAAAATCAATCGGTTCTAAACCAGCGTATACTATCGAACAAGTTAAATCGACCGTAGTTGAACCGGGTTTTGCTAAATATCATATGGAAAATGATTTCATTCAAATCTAAATAAAATTAAAAAAAAACAGTTTTACCTTTACAATATTCAACAGCTGTACGAAATGCACAACGACGTTCAGCCGTGAAGCGCATATCTCTTGGACACCCAGCTTGTAAATTAGCATTATTAAGTTGTATGTCAAGTTCATCGTCAGATAGATCGTTCCATCCTTGCCATATATATAACTCTTTGTCAGTATCAATTAAACATAATGCTGGCTGATGAAGTTCATATAAATCTGCTTGAGTAAATGGAAATGCGGCTATATGATCAGGAGATCGTAGAGGATATAGAAGTTCTTGAGCAACAAATGGACCGTGAAGACTTGATAAATGAAATATACGCATAGTTGCAGTTAGTTTTTGATTTGATCGTGCTATAAAACAAAATCCAAGAGTTAACAAAATGAAACGAAGACAACGAGCTTTGGACATAGATGTATTTTAATTTTAAACTTGTTTCTTTTTCAATAACAACATATCAGAGAGAAGACTTGATAAGTTGAGACAATTTTTGATCAATATGGATACATGCGTAAATAATAACAAGAGATTTGGATGATGTCTCGAAAAAACCAAGTACTCGAGCTTCCTACCTTCTATTCTTAGCGAACCGTCATCATCGTAGAATGTTCCTAAAAATTTGTTATCTATTGTTTCTATGAATATATATATGAGTTCAGTATTCTCTACTTTGTGCCCTGTTGCAGAATGAGTACACTCTCGTAAAGATAGATCGAAGGGAACTTGGAGATATCTTATTTTGTCCAAAACTATTTAGATTATTAAACGTAATGTGTTAATTAGAATTTTCAAAGTACTATTTCTCGTAGAACACTGTTTAATCCCATCAAATTGTTGTGTTTCGCGGCATTGATATGGAACAAAAATATTAAGAAAAACAGCATTGTTAAAATATTTCTACTGAAGAACTTTAGTTTTTGGCTTAGAAGTTAATGGTTTGTTTTTCAAAAGATTGCAATTATGCACTTACATACTTCTTCAGTAAAACTATGAGCATAACTATCAAGTCAATTTTTTCCGCGTCATTCGTACCCAAAAAAGAAGACGAACTTTTTCAATAATTTTCTGCTACTAGCGAAAAATTTAACCTATTCGAACACAATGAATCAGATAGTTCAACATTTTCTCATAGTAATTTTTATGATCGTGTATATCCAACAGATTTTTCAATTAATGAAATCGATAGGCAAATCTCATCTAGTGTATTGAAATTGATAAACAAAGCCTCTCGATAAGTTATTTTGTTCTAAGTCGAAAAGTAATTAAATATATGTAAATTCATGTAAATATTACCATTTAATAAAGAATGATATTTGCGTTGTTGGGTTCGTTCATTAATTGCAGTCCAAAATAAATCTATTTCATCACCTTCTTGTATTTCACAAAATTCAATATCTTCGCGCTCACAATTAAAATGAAATTCTTCTGGACGTCTAAAAAAATAGATAAAATGAATTTTAAAGAACAAAATCTTTACTCAATAAGAGATTCAACATACCTCTCACGTAATTTCATAGCTGATTTATTTGCTAAAAATCTTTGTTCATCTGTTGTACCACAACCATGCCAAAGTAACATAATATTTTTTACATTATCAATAAATAAAAATGATGTTCGACTACGTAAATTTGTACTATCAATCGGTAATTCCCACCAATGATTTTCTACTTCGATTTCACCAAGAAATACATAGAGACGCCAATGGGATTTTCTCTCTTTTGATTGATTACGTTTACCCATATGAATGGTAAATGTACCATCAAATAATTGTATGAACGTGGCTTCTTCACGTTCTTGTATAACATGTATCTAGACAATAAAATAATACAATCATAGATTCCATTTGAAAATAAAATCAACACATTAACTTACATGTGGCCCTTTTTCTTCATCCAAAAAAACTGTCATTAAAGCTGAAATACCTTTTTCATTTGGACTTGCATTAACACCTTGCCATATCAAATAAGCAACACGATCACGACCTGTATCGGTCTTTCTTACAGATGCTTTACCAGTTGTTATTGAATGAAAACCTATTTGAAATTCATTGATGAATTTAAAAGAAGCTACTATTTTGTTATTTATTACCAGATGCAACTAATTTATATCTCCATCGAATAATATAAACATCGTCTGAATGAAATTGTCCATAACTTGACTTTGATACTTCGTAACGTTCATTTTCACTAACATGCCAAACATTTAATGATATTGTTTGAATATCATGACCACGTAATTCAATAGGATCATACCTTGAAAAATTTCAATCGTATTTTAACAATTAGTTGTACGTAAAACATATAAAAAATACAAACCAATGTTTTCCTCGACCTAAACTTGCTTGTTCAAGTATCATATTTACTGGGATATCTTGTTTAATGAGCATTTTATTTACATCTGCTGGTTTCAACATTTCAACAATTGATGGAGGCTAAAGATATGTTAACAGTAATTCACAGAATTAATTATCATTATGAAAGAAAAACATACTCTTCTTGCTGATGGTATTCGATTAACACTGTTAGCAGCATCATTAATCGGTTTAAGTTCTTTAAGATCGCCAGGCCAATCATAAAATTTACCTTTAAACAATAATGTTTCAACATTTTGATTTTGTTTTCCAAATATACACCATGCTGGTCGTTTAGCGCCTTTTTGAGTTGTAACATCATTTTTTTCTAAATGAAAATATCGTAATTTAGATTATAAATTTATAGGAAAATTTAGTTCGTAACAGGGCTGGAACCGGTCCGGTCGTCCGGTACCGGACCGGACCGGACCGGTTTGGAAAATCAACCGGCCCGGAAAATACCGGAAATTCACCGGTTGAAAATTAAAAATAAACATTGTCATTTGTTCTGTTTCTCACGTAAAAAAAGTTAGTTTTTATTTTTTTTCCCATCAAATATGAAGTTGATGAAATGGTTTCCCATCGATATACAGTATATATATATATAGTTAGTTAGTTAGTTACATGTTATCATTATCAGAAAGTCATTTGGAACTATCAACAATGAAAAAGTTTGTTCTGCTGATAGTGAACATTATTTGTAAAAGTATGCACATAAGCGTGGAGCGATTTTTTTTTACAGAAGGAGAAAAATCGACTGATAGTGTTGTGATAAGTCACTTAAATCGGCTGTTCATATTATGTTATCGATAGTCATATTTTTTCTGCATTGTTCTGTTTCTCTCTCGTTCGTCTGCTTATTATACGCTTGTTCTGTTCTACATTGGTCATTGTCTCTTCTCTCTCTACGTAAAGCATAATCTTATCACATATCATTTCTTCATTGTTTTCGAAATTCGAATATGATTGATCCTGATAGTTTACATTCGGGACAGATACAACGAAAATTACGTGCCAAAGAATTTATTTTGGTGAACAATCCGAAGGCGACTCACGAACTTTGGGTGAACGTAGAATCTCACTCGAAGTTTTAATTATACTTCGTCAAGAATTGAAATTCTTCAGATTATATTTCTGAATACTTTTCTTAGGATCCAATGAGAAAGCTTTAACTCGTAACCTATCTGAATCTATGCTGTGAAGAATAGAATCTGAGTTCATCGTTTATTCGCGTATTTTTCGGTATCTGGGACGATTTTGACGCTGTCAATTATACGATATGCTGTTCGGTTTGCCGGAATTTCACCGGTTCAAGAGCATTCTGTAACCGGTCCGGTCCGGACCGGTTTGAATTTTTGTCCGGCCGGACCGGACCGGTTTTTAGATTTCTTACCGGTTCCAGCCCTGGTTCGTAATCGTAACCGATTAAATTTAAAAAGTTGATAATCTATGCATTTCTACACTTAGTAAATTCTCTTTTGTGCACTTCTGTTCGAGAAAACAAATAGTGTATTATGTAGAAACACACTCAGATAACATTGTACGTGAAGTACTCCTTATAATTTCATTTAATTTGACTGAAGCTGAAAGGATCACTAGTTTAATTATTCATAGACATGGTCAAAAGATTTCATTCAACATAAACAAATTTCTACTCATAATCAAAACAGAATAGAATATCTGTTCAATGTTTCTTTTTCATGTTTATGAATACACTTACCATCGAGTGGATCAAATGGATTGATTAAACATTCTGAAAAATCATACGAATCATTCCATATTTGTTGTGCTAATTGTAGACCCATATTACGTTTATTTTTATCTGCATGTTTTCCATTCCAAACATATAATTCTGAGCCAAAATCAAAGACAAATACATCGTTTGAATCAAGAATTTTAACTGATAATGAACGAAAACAAAAATCATCCAGTGGTAAGAGCATATCATTATCTAAGCGATAAACACGATTTAATTCCATTATATTTGCTTCATAAAAGTCATCATCTATCGAATGGTCGATTGTTTTAAATTCACTGTGATGCGTACGTAAAATATCAGAAAATTCAGCATGTATATCATTTTCGGTATCATCATTTGCGTGATCTAATATAAAATATTTAACTTCACTACGTAAACCAAAATCGCGATGTTGCTTTAAGAAATCAATAATATCCATTGTTTTAGCTTTTTCTAAAGCATTTGCATATCGACCAAGCCAAGCAAAAACTTTTGATGGAGTTATTAATAAATAACAATCGCCTTCATTCATTGATTCATATGATGGACTGACAAGACGTAATGAACAATGACGGCGTCCTTTTATTAATATTAACATTAAATCTTTATATGGTTCGAAGCCAAATGTTGCTAATGCTGAACGATCAATTTTACGTAAGTTAATTTCAGCAAAATTTTCTGTTGCTGCTAAAGCAGCTAAAGCTTCTTGAGCTAGACCAGCATTTTCAGCAACTACGAAAGAAAAATTCATAATAAAAATATTGAACTTCCGAGTGGATAAAAACTACTTAATACATATCAGTTTTAAGTATTGAGTTAGTTAATTGTTGAGTGCTAATGTATTTCCGGGCTATTTATACTATTAAATAAGAGATAACATATTTCTATCGGTAAACAGTCTGAATAAATAAATCAGCAATTAGAAGAGAAAAAAAGTATAATAATAAAATAGAGTTTTTGTATCGAGTTCTGTTATCAATATCATAACCATTTGCTATTCTTCTAGCTGTTTTTCTTTGTAACATAAACCTTTATAGCACAATCTGTGTAGAGATTATCTATTAGATAATGATTGTCAGACATACGATATCATTAGGGGCATATACAAACGCATGATGAATATTAATTCTCATCGGAGATATTTAACTATCTAAATGAAATATAGTAGAAAACGTTTCTCTTCGACTGAAGATTAGTTTTTCTTTAGAATAACTCTTGATCAAAATATAATCGACGTTTTTGCGAATATTCTCTCAGACATTCTTACTATTGAATTATTTGATGACTCGCATAAAAAGAAGCCGGCGGGTCCGTCTCAAGTCAGATTCAACAGACTATATGCTTTGTGTAACAGCCAATCATAACTCGATTATTATGAGATAATCATGAATATTATCAGAAAAACTCTGCAGAACTAAGGCCATAGTTCGAAAACTCAAAATACTAATCACAAATAAGTTTTGACATTTACTTGACTATTTACAATCATTACCTCATCTCAACCTAATTCAATTTCTTTTTAAGTAAACTAAAAAATTAATACTATTATTTCAAGTTTTTATCAGATAGTAGAGAACGATGAGATTAAGCTATACTCAATTAAATATTAAAAATCACTACTGAAAATCAACATATTTCAATTGATTTCAATAGATTAGAAATCTTCTTTTTCTTACTTTGAGCTCGTTTTAATCGACGAACTTCTTGCTCTGAAAGATTTGTATGCACTTCTGTGTACTCATCAGTTGTTGGTATTGTTGCTTGAATTTGACGAAGAGGATTTTTATTGCCTTGCTGTTGACGACGAGGTGGTCGAACACGAGTTGGTTGTGATTGTAATCTAATAAAATTCAAAATACAACAAAACACGTCAGTTAATTGTCATTCGATAGATTTTCATTTTACCTGACAGTATTTTCAGCAATATGATTAAGATCATCAGTATTTAATTGAACTGTTGATTCATTTATCAAGTTTTTCCTTGTATCAGCAAAAAAATCATCAAGATGATCATCAGGTTTTAATACCGATACTCGTTCCGATTTCAATATCGAAATAACATTATTATTGTTGGTTGATTTTTTTGATGCTATTAAAAATGATTTCATTAGAATATTTAATCGGAATATGATTATTCCTTTTTAAAATTATTCATACTTATTTCATTACTTTTATTATTGGATGAAGATATGCCAATTGTGTCCTTGTTTTTAACGATCGAGTCTAAATATAAAACAAAAGCCGAGGTGAACATCTGTATGTGTTCATCATGTGTTTTCAAGGATAAAAAGAAAGGCAAGAAAAAGAGAAAATCCTCAACAGAACAAATGATCATGTACTTGTCTTCTCGTCGTGTTCTTCAATAGTAACATCTTTGTCCACGCATTGTCCCATAATACTCAAACTGTTTTATTTTATTTTTCGTCACCTAGTCGTTGTTGTTATTTGTCACACAATGATGTGAGTGATAATAATGGTAATAATAGCAATAATAATAGAATACGTGTTTTGTCACATCTTTAAAAAAAATGTAAACCACCTTTGACTATTTTTTGTCAATAAATAATAACTTTTAAATGTATATATTCAAATACTATCAATCATAACTTTATGTCATCTTATGATCTATTTTGTTCGTAGGTAGTTGGTTAGGAAGAATGTTGTCGAGAAAGGGGAAAATGAGGATTCAATCTAAAGATGCATATACGTGTGTGTATTTGGAAGAAGAGAGACAGATAGAGAGAAGAACAAGAATAGTACGTTGTTGTCGATGAATACAACAAGAATGAGGATGAGAACGATGATGAGTAGTCGAGGAAGTGTGCCTGCTTGCATTGAGTTGGATAAAAGAAGAAGAAGAAGAAGAAGAAGAAGAAGAAGACGTAGAAGAAGAAGACGTAGAAGAGAAAAGAGAGTGAATAAGAGAATAACTTCTTTCTGTTCTCATGTTATTGTTTATGCTGGATAATTCTATTATGCAAGAAGCAATGCGTTCTTCCTCTCGTGAGATACAGACAGTAGACGTTCAGTTATCAGAAAACAAGAGTTAACATACTATCTGTATCTTTTGCCAATGGAAAAAGGATAACTAGAAATGATTATAAAATATTTCTTATTGACGCAATGTCTCATTCAAAGTCAGGAAGCACACGCATACACCAATCCATCATTCGAGTGCAGCTCAATTTAACTCAATGAATGACAGTTACAGTTAGAGAACTAGATGCGTGTGTGTGTGTGAAAATAGTAAATGAATTAGCGTAGGCGAACGGACAACTTTCACATAGTATGCATGAGACGACAGCAGACATTGGTGGTACCATTGTACTATTATTGATGATGCAACACTTGAAGAATGGCACAAGTCACGCACAATATGTGAGAGACAAAGAGCAAAAAAGAAAGAAAAGAGGTCAATACATTTTTTTCCTACTATTAGAGACGTATGTGGTACGATGAACATAGGAAAGCAAAGGACATAGTTGATATCAAAAGATCATTTTTACTAACCAGTTTTAAGACGGACAACATCAACAGTTTTAGCACGCTGCTTTTGATCATTATTCGTTTTCTTTGCATTATATTTTAATGTTGGACCTCTACGCGCAGCTGTTGGCATTGGTTTTTCTTCTTCTGTAAGTGTCGAAACTTTTCCTAAATAAAAAAACATTTGTTTTTCTATTATAGAAAGAGATTCCATTAATTAAAAACATACCTGCTTGTCGAAGTTTTCCTTCTACAGTAAATTCATTTGCATCATTGGTTGATTTAACACGTTTTTTCCATTCATTTTCACCGTGCGTCTTTAATTGTTCGAGCCTTATAAACAACAATGTTACTTCATAGTTTGACAACAATAGTTTTATTGAATTACATACCTTTTGCTCACAGGTATCATATTCTCTGCTTCTTCCGTACTCAACATTGTTGTATCGTCTAAATAAACAAAAAAGGCTCACATATATGAATAAAGACAAAAAGATATGAGACAGCGTTGATAGACAGATACATCATATGTAAAGCAAAGGTGTTGACAATAGTTAAGATAAAACAAAAGTCTAAAGTAAAACATACCAGTATTGTGCATAGATAAATGTTTAACATGCTCGTCATCAAAGCGATTTTCTTGCAAAATATTTGTTTCAAGAGTCAATATTATTGGAAGAAAACTGTCCTCAGACAAAGAATTTAATGATAATGATAAAGAATTATCATGCAACAAAGCTTTTTCATTTACTATATAAGCATACAAAATAAATGATACAAAAATTATTATTCTTTTTTTCCCCAAATATAAATACCGATTGGTGGTGTTGTTATTGTTGTTGATAATTGTTTTGAACTTGATGTTGGCGATGGCTCAGCAGATAGATCCTTGACTGCGTGAACTTCTTCAGCTGTTATTGGCTAAAATAACAAATGAAAACGAATTTTTTTTTATCAGTTAGATGCATCGAATGTAAATGGTAGACGATTCTTCTTCTTTCTCTTCTTTCCTCGAATCACATATCTAGCTCGCACCCACACACAATTTAATACGCGAACGATATTAGTCATAGAGAAACAATGTCGAGTGTGATTTGTATACAAATGTATGTCTATATATAAATATATAAATAACATACCTGGGTAAGGCGATTACGATTAGCTTTTAATGAAGATGATAATGCTAATCCGGAATTTTTCGACTTATTAAATAGAATCATTTTTTCTTTAAATGTTAATTTTGATGTATCATCACCAAAACTATCACCGCTATGTTCTACTGAAGTTTCATCAATTTCTGTCGGAATTAGAACTATTTTTTCCGTTTTAGATCGTTGTCTTTCACTACTGTAGGGTTTCGTTAATGGTGGAGATTTGATTTCGTTGTATAAAAATGAAGAACTACAATAAGTTTGTTTACAGATTTACGATAAAGAAAAGAAAGAAATCATTGTTCATTACTTTTCTTGTTTAAATGATTTTGAACGTGTTAAACGCTGACCGATTTGTACATCGTTTGAAAATGTTTCAAATAGATTTCTTGCAGCAGCAACATTCATTTTTTCTTTCAGTTCACTGTTCCTAAATTGAGAAAATGCATTTGAAAATATCTGTCAAAAGAAAGAAAACAGTATTGATTGGATGCTCAATTTCGTAGGTAAAATTCTAAGACTGCTAATAAGCGACACCTAAATAAGCTTTAATTACATACTCGTTAGAAGTATTTTGTTCAAAATCATTGCTACTAGTATTTGGCTCAGATTTTTCCATAGATATTTCTGTTTTTTTATTATATTCACATCGTAGATCAACTGATTTTGTTTTAGTTAGTCGTTTGATTTCATTGGGACTCGCACTGGAAATGGATGTTTGATGACTTGATAAAGCATGTTCACTTTTTGATGAAGTTAATGGTCGTTGATATTCTGATTCTTGCTCGTCGAATGTATGAAACTTTTGAAATGAACGCTTATAATCTTCAACCTTATATTTACTATTACGTTTTCGAACAATTTCTGAAAGGCTACGGTGCTTATCAATAGGTAAATGTACGGAACGCTTTATGCTTGATGTTGAAGGATCGTTATTATCGTTAAATTCGTGTTGAGTTTTTTCAATCGAAGATTTTAATGGACGAGTCAACGATGGTTTTATTAATTTTTCATTACGAAATTCATTTTCTACATAAAATGACTGAGGAGATTGAAATGCAATGGGAGCTATTGTATTCGGTGATATTTTTGTTGTTGTTCTTTTAGTTTCTAATGGACAATGTTTTTGAATATAAACTGAATAGAAATTTGTTTCCAATTAAAATCAAAACGACAAAAGACGAAATAAACTTACCGTCAGTAGGTTCAACAATCAATAATTCTTGATTATGCATAGGATACTTTATATATTCTTCTTCATATGAAGGATTCCAATTTGTGTAAATTTTGGTTGGCATATCTATGTGTAATAAAAAATAAAAAAAGGTCGAACAAGCACTTTTTTATGCATTGTTAATAGTGGAAAAGGAAAGAAGAAAAAAAAACTACAATGCCTATTTGTCGGGTACTAATTTGTGTCCAACATATGGATGTTTTATGATTGTATGTCGTTGTCGAGTGTACGTGACAAGAGAAAGGGAAAAGAGAAAATAAAATGAGGGTCACCATTTGCAGACACACTCAAAGTAGTTAAATTAGTTGATGCACTTGTGAATGAATCGATGCGCAAGTGACCGACAATGGCATACTCGACATTGACGGCTTATTTTATTCTTTTCAGACATGACAAATCTATCCCTAAAAATGAAATCATTCAAGTTTTCTTACCTCTAACATCAATTATTTGATCTTTATTTATGTGAAGATCATCTATAGCATCGTGAAATGTATCTTCAATTATAGGTGCTGAATAAGTTTCATCAGATTTCTGATAGATGAAATCATATCGTTTTGTAATGGGTGTAATGGATGTTCTTGCATAAAACTGAGATTCAGGAAATGAAGATCCAGACTGTTGTTCTCGTTCCATTATATTTAATCTTTCGTTTTTTATATTTGTTGTTGTTGTTGCTGCTGCTGTTGTTGTTGTTGTTGTTGTTGTTACAGATGACAATGGTATGGAAGGACTTGTTTCGACCAACAGATCAATTTGGTCGATTGTAATCTCATCTTTACGAATAGAATTCGTAATTCCAGTACTTGTAACACTGTTAACAATATCGTGGACAGATATTGTTTGTGCACTAATAGAACGGTCTTTTCCTGGTGGTAAAGAACCTATATCAAGAAAATGTAGGGATGCTAATGATAAAACAACAGTTGATGTCGCAATAGCATTGACAACGATGAAAAATGGAAGAAAACAAGCGAATGACAAGCAATTCTTTCAACTATACGCGATAGGATAACACCCGGGTAAGGGGTAATGTAGAGCGTAAATAAATCGTTGCGAATATGCAAAAAAGGAGAAAAATACTTTTCTAGTATAACAGTCAGAGAGACAATATTGACGAAAACACGAAGAGAAAAAATCTAATAGAATTTATGACACAGCGTAATATAGTTTGTGCCATCAACTGATTGGATTAGAAATATCAGCTAACTTATTCATTTACACATGTGCTACCTCATATATATATATATATATAGGCGTATATATTACACCGAATATCAATAAGTCATTTTTACTATCTGTAGTAGATGAGAAAATATTATTCCTTACCTTTTCCAAGGTTTTTCATCATCTTATATGCGATATACTTATCGTTAACATTCTATTTCTGTTAATATTAGTAGAGTGGTTATCATCAAGTAATTTGGTGGGGAGGGGGGGGGGGGGNGCAAATGACAGCTAGAAGATTAAGTACAAAATGAGTCTGGTAATGTGATAGACTTTCGGTTTTATTTTAAAAAGTTAGATTTATTTCAAATAAATAAAAATTTAGAGCTTATCAAGATAATAAATGCATTATTGACAGATTTTGTTTTATTTTTTCAGATCAAAATGTTCTTGTTATCAAAGAGTTCGATTGGTATGATTATGTTGACACAGCCTGAAGTCTTTTCTATCATGTTCTTATTCACATACGGATAAGCGCAAAAACGGAAAAGAAGAACCTTACGAGTACTGAGATCTCATACACCATAATATAGAATAAGAGTTTTGATCACTTAGCTAGTTTTTCTTTTGTTATATTACTATTATTATGATGATGATAATGTATTTGTTTATGCTATATTGGCCAGACCATAATGCTTCAATCCATCTTTGTCCTTTCATATTGTTTTTTAGCTAATGATCTTCATATTTATGACATATAATTGTAACGAAACATCTGAAACTGTACAGAGATTTACATTCTCAGTATAAGAGAAAATATCAGCTGACTGATAGACTTAGATGTATGCAAGGCAATAGATCTCTTCTTGCGATAACACTCAGGGTTGAATGCCCTTTGTACAAGATGTTTGTGTAGGTGGTCTCAACTATGTATGATATCTATCTATATATCCTCTAGTTAAATTCAACCATAAATGAATAGAAGAAAAAAAGACAACAATATGCTTACCAAGCAATATTTTTTCTGATTTAAGGGCATCTTTTGAGCCACTGCAAAGCCTAAATAAAAAGACAAAACAAAACAAAAATCAGTATGATTCATTTTATGTATGGACATTTTCTATTCGATTTTTCTATTTACTTTTTTCTCTCAGCTTACTAAAAAGTTTTAATAAACATCAAGGCACAACAGTTACTAAAATAATGCACATCCTCTCGTATATATATGTATGCGAGACAAATGAATGTTAAAGGACATGACAACTAAATTTATTCAGTTATGGAATAACAACGTTATAATACATACCACGCTCCCATGATGAATTGATTGTAACTAAATACTCGTAGGTAATACAAGAATTTGCTATATTTTTACTTTGAATTTATCTATTTTATTTCATTGGAGTAGATACGACAGTATATACACGTACGTATTATATTTGCTAGTCTATTATTTGATTATATGAAGACAGTCAACACAGCGAAAGAAACAATTATATGGAATTGATTCGGATGCTATTGATGCTATGCAATAAATGTGCAAAAAATATCAAGTCAAGAGATATAAAGAAAGAAATATTATCACGAAAGAGACTAGTAGAAAAAAAAATATGAACAATATATGCTATCAATAGTTCTGTTCTTTCCTTGATTATATAAACTTTGTTGCATATAATGATGAGTGATGAGAGATAGAGATGACGAAGCTATGAGAACCAAAAACACACATAGGCATATATATATATATATATATCATATAGTAGTAGTTTTTTGATAAACGCAATACATTAATATCTCCATCATGAAAAAGATGATGGTTGGTGGAGGAGTCGAGTACAAACGTCATACATACATATATATACATATATATACTATAAGCATCTCCATATTTTTTTCTCATTTTCTTCTTCTTCCTATTGTCAATATACTTTTCAAGTTATCTGCCATTTGAGAATAGTTCTTGTATGTATGATTTCTTAAAATGAGGTTTTCTA
The DNA here is from genome assembly GCA_900239745.1 of Rotaria magnacalcarata. Taxonomy (NCBI): domain Eukaryota; kingdom Metazoa; phylum Rotifera; class Eurotatoria; order Philodinida; family Philodinidae; genus Rotaria; species Rotaria magnacalcarata. Next base: position 28,982 of record OENM01000603.1, read on the forward strand.
TTTTTAATTTCCTTTAGTCACTTAAACTACAACGGTATAATTAGAAGTGTGAATATTAGGAAAACTATACAATGAAGTCATGCATGTATAAAATTTCATAGTTATATCTGCCACTAATTATCTCATTTTGATAAGAACAAGTCGAATTAAATATGAGCATACATTATTCAAGTAATGCATGTATTTTTAAATAAATTATTTTTATTAGAAGATTTTCAAAAATTTTTACGAAATAAAAAAAAATATCCTGAACATTAAGGAACTTTGTATGATATGAGAACCGATAGACCTTCTAACATAAATAAGATCTACTCTCTTAATATGGGAATAGTGTACAGGTTTTTACTCTGTTTCATTTCATTTATGTTAGCATATATATATGTCGTAGGATAGATTAAAATCCAGTTAAGATTAAAATAATTTTGATCTGAACTAGTTCAGTTTAAAATTTTCTTCGTTGAAATCGAAGTTATTTTAATCTGCCCTACAACATATATATATATATATATATATATAGACCAATTAAGAAAAACACAGATATCATATTTGGGCGAATCTCTCTGTTCTTATGTGAGGAACAGATGCGTATATTCATGGATTATAGAACAATTATACACACACACACACACATATATATATGACAAAACATTTGACCTTAGCATTATTTTCTTTTGTGTATAATTACCAACTGGTCTACTAATAAATATAGATTTTGTTTTTCTATTTCTTATTCTATTATTAAAATATTTAGGAATATAATAGATTCAATGCATCAATGACAATGATTCTTAATTTTCAGTTTGAAAACGATTTGAATCTTAATACTTGTTCATGTTTTCAACTTAGTAAGATTTAGTACGCGTATTAGATAGAACTGGCTATATGTGATGTAAATGTTGACGGGTAGGGAGCATTAACATTGTATATCAATAATCTTTATGCCATATGGATAAGATTTCGTATGTGCCTAAATTTAGTCCATACTGGCTCATATATGTAAATACTGTAATTAATTACAAATTAAAAGTAAGACAAACAAATTTTTTCTGCATTTAAATGTCATTTGTTGGTAATTGATTGTCACATCATCAAATTAGACCGACAATACATGAAAAACAAGAAAAATGAACAAAGATATGAAGTCAACGATGATAAACACTACATATTTTTCTCATGGATCTTCTCTAAGAAAAATGTTTAATGAAATAAAATATATTCATATATAGTCAATAGAAAGAAAAAATCAGCACTCTGAAAGACTACACAATAACAAAAGAAAAAAATCTTGATATAAGAATTGAAAACACACACTTATTTAAAGAAAGGAAAAAAAATTTATAGCTTGTTTTGTCATTATATAAAACAGACGTATAAATAAATACTGATCCGATTGATATAACATTAAAGAAAGTAAAAATACAAAGATAAGGAAGAAAAAGACATTGTAATTTATAGTACGGAGACGCATTGTATTGTTGTACATATTCATTTACCGTTCATTGGTCCTATAAGGAAGAGAAGACGAATTGATTTTGTTTGATGATCAATTTCCGAACGCCTATCTAGTTGACAGCAAAATAATATATGTTTATGCGACATAGCCAAGTTTTAATATCAATCAAACAAAAAACCAAGCACATCAATGCATGCTACAAATGCATCACATGACAAAAGGTTAAAACATGGATAAAAATATTGCTGTATATCTATCTATTGGTGTATATAAATATAATTATCATGCATACTTGGGCAGCAATGTTGAACTAAATGCAATATTACATTCAGCAAGGGAAGGAATTAAGGGAATGTAGATATACACAAAAACAAAAACTATTAATGCGCATTACAAGCATATTGAACACAGCAAAATAAAGCAGTAGTTATTCAAAAAATAAGGATCAGTTTGGTCTAATTTGATGATGATTAAAAAAACATATAGGTTGAAAACAATATATATATATTTACATAATTGCTGTCAACTAGATATGATTTTCTTATTAAATGTAAAAATAAAATTTTAAATGATATCTTACTTTCTAGGTTTTGGTATTCCACAAATTGAATCATCACTATCGAAATCAGCATTTATCGGTTTCGATAAGTGTCTTCGATTGTTATTTTTTCCGTGAAGATTAGCTGTTCGATTATTAAATGTCATCGAATCTAATGATTTATAACGAAGTAAAGCAGCACGATTAACGCGTTCAATATTAGCTGTTGATAATGATGATGACGATGACGATGGTGATAAATTTCCATCTCCTCCTCCTATTAAATCGCGACTTCTTGATTGTTGTTGTTGATGATGATATCTATTTGATTCATTATTAGTTGTTGATGGAAAAAAGTAGCTATTATCGTTGTTTTGACTTTTTGATGATATAGATGTAGGCTCTTGGTATAGATCTGCACTTTTTGAACGTTTCATTTGTTTACGTCGTTGAAAACGACGACGTGGCTGCTGCTGCTGCTGCTGTTGTTGTTGTTCATTATTCAATCGTTCATGTTGCGGTTGTTCAATTTGTGGTACACATATTAATCCTTGAGATTGATGATGACCATTCGTTAACGAGGAATTAATTGCTGTTGTTGATGAAGCATGTTCTCTTGGTCGATAATGGTATGAAGTAAGTGGTGTATAATTATCAAATGCTTCACAATTATTACTTTTATTGACTGTTGTCGTACCGAGTTCATTAGGACACATTGAAGGAGAATAAATGTGCTAGGAAAATCAAAAAAGATATACATGACTAATATTTCTTGACAGTAAATATTTATTTTTAAAAAGAGTAAGTTTTTCAAATAATGAAATTCTATTAAGATTGTGCAACTATCGAACAACCTTAAACTAGTTGTTATAATGAAAAGTAAATGATTAAAATGTCAAATAGTGTCTGTTGCTCTTTTTCTCTGTTATATATATATATATTACCTTTCCAGAATATAAATCTGGTTGTGTAGACGATTGATATCTCTGCTTAGAATTATTTCTTGATGAAGCCAAACTATTATAATGTGCATTATATAATGAAGTATTACTCGTATTCGGTAATCGGCGGGGTGAACCATGCGAAAGCGCTTCCGATAATAACATTGATGTTGATGGTGGTGTCGCAAGAGACGAAGAAGTTGATGGAGGTTGACATGTGTGTGGTAGTTGAGGAGGAGGTGGTGTTGAATATGCAGGATTTGGTACAAGAAAATCTGAGTCACGAACATTAGGATGACGAATAGTACCACTAAGAGACGCAGCTGAAGATGTTGATGAATTAGTTGAAGTATTACCCATACTATTTAGCGCAGTACGTGATTGAGATGGTGCTATTATTGTTGTTGCCATTGATTTTGAAGATGATGATTGATAAAGTGGACGAACCATGTTTGTATTTATTGAATATGGTTCAACTTTAGCTACATTTCTTAAACGTGTTCTTGTCATTTGATCATGTTCATTTAAACGACGAAAACGATAAGCATCATACGAAAGTTCTGATGATGGCATTAAACTACTACTATTTGAACGATTAAGTGAATCAGCACTAAAATAAATAGATGTAGATATGGGAGTCAATGAATACTAATTCACAAAATGTTATATTCAGTTAAAAACTAATCATATGATTTTTCTGTAATAAAAGGAAAGGCTTTAATTACTACAATGAGACATAAAATGAAGAGCCATCATAACAAAAATAACAACTACTTTTTCACTGAAACACAAGTAATGTCAAACAAAAAATCAATCCCTCAGTCTATCAGCTGTACATAACAAGAAAGAGAAACAAAGAGAGACAGAGAGAGAGAGGAAGAGAGAGAGCCAGAGAGAAAGTCGAAATATTTAGAATTTATCGCACATACATCAGTTGTAGTCGATGAAGAGAACGAGACTATCTGTTTCTATTTAATTTTGATTTCTGTCGTGTACCTTTTCTTTATCTTCGTTCAACACAAATACAGAACAAGATAAAAGACTAGATATCGTTCATATACAGAACAAGTTTTTGAAGAGAAGAAAGTAAAGACATGAACTTCAGCGCTTATCTTTTTCTTTCATTCTACACAATGACTCTTTGGGGTCAGTTATGATAACTCATAGGTATTTTTTCGCTGTTTCTTTTTGTCTCGCACGTTCTCTTTCCTTGATTTATCGATGTATTGCTAGGATATATAGATGATTAAAAATCGATTCGAACATGTCCTTAATCATTACTAATCCTAAATTGTTCGTTGATGTTTTTATTCATTCGAACCAATGAGACATAGACGGACAATCTATGTCAAGTATTGACGTATACATTGTAAACAAAAACCATGACACGTAGATAGACATATATATAAGTAAATATTATTCATAAAGTATGAAATAAGAGAAAATATATTAACAATCGATGTGAGTGATGAATACTGATACAGATTTTGTATATGTTTGTCTCGGATGTAAACGGAAAAAAAATAAATTGACCTTGTCTGTCGCTTTATATAGTATATTATAGTAACTAACTGTTGATTGACTAATAATTGTATATGTATGTTCATGTTCATGTTCAAGTTCAAGTTCAAGAGAGTAACGAGTAGGATCCTTTTTAGCACACTTCATTTTCTTTTGGACGTAATGTAGTTAGATTGATGTTTATTTCATTTTCTTATTTCAAGAAGAAAAAAAAGAAAGAAATTCTCGCCATTCAGTTTTAATGCCCAGAGCGATATTACATACCGATTGGCTTTCAGTTCTACAGTTAATTTTAACACTTTACTCTCGAAAACTTCTCTCTTTTTTCTACGTTGTCGTTTTATTGCTATTTGTATAGTTTGTACGTTGTGTACAACGACAGAAAGAGCTTGCGAATAGTCATTGGCATGATATGTAATTTAATCAGTACTAGTATTAGTGGTGCTGAACAACGTGAAGTTCAATGACGACTGACGTGTTATACGCAGTAAATTATAGTAGAGAATCACCAAATAAATAGTGGGCGACATAAAAATAATGGACAATTCATATGGCGATGTCATTCATTCTTATAATACAAGATTGTTATAGTACATGAACTAATTGTCAATCAAATCGAGAAACTTATCTTCATTTTCTTTGTTATCATGATTTTTATATTTATCGATAAGTTAAAGCTAATTTAAACCTACCTATCAAAAGCTTTTTGACTTTTAAGTATAGGTCGTTTTAATAATGGTGAAGATGTTGGTGCCCCTTCTTGATTAATGGTGGCTGGTTTAGTGAGACTATCACTTGATATTGTATGTGCTTGTGATTCAATTGAATTTTTATTAGATTTTTTTTGAACAATTGGAGATGTTACCGATGGTAAATCGGTTTCATTCTTATTTGTGCCAGTCGTATTTAAATGTCGATTAAGATTTGTTTCTATGGAATCATCTAGTCGTGATTGTTTATTTGTTGATGAAGTTGTTAAATCAAGTGATGATTTTGTATTAAATATTTGTTTAAGCTTTTCAATACATGAACCAGTTGTATTTAATGAAGAACATTCATGGATACCACTAATATCTTTATCCTCTTCGTTATTAGTTTTAGTTCCGATTGAGCATTTATTTCGATCAACTAATGCTTGATAAGATTCTTTTTCCTGTTGTTGATTGATTATTGTATGTGGCGAAGGAGGTCGAGCAGGAAACGTAGATGGTGATGATGGTACATTATTAGAAAAAGGATCAAGTTGAGAACGTAAGTCCCATTCTGATTTACTTATTGCTGCACACACTCGTTTTGTGCCAGTTGTGATTAATGGTTGATAACTAATTGTATTTTCATTTGATACTGTTGTTGATGGCGGTGAAACATGTGGCTCAATTTCAATAGATAGTGCTTTAGTTAATGGTTCAGTTTTTTTAGATTGAACATTTAAATTAGTACGCGATATTGGTGGCGTATATTTAAGAATTGGTCGAACCGAATTACCTCTGTGTAATGATGATGATGATTGAGACCCGTCATGTTCATAAATTGTTTGTTGATGTTGAAGACGAGGTGTTAATGGCTGTTTCACTGAGTAATTATCTTCATGTGATGATGTAAATATTGGTGTTCGTTGAGGTAAAAATGAACACGAAGCTGAAGAAACACTAGATGTTAATGATGATTTTATTTTTCCATTATCTTCATGCAATCCGCGTCGACTACTTTCAAGTGACCGACGACCTCTGATACCAATAGCACTTGCAGCTATTGGATCATAACGACGAATTAAACGAAGTACATTTGAATCCATCATCATTGCTGAATTATGACTATTGCCATTTCCCACAGCTGAAGAGGAAGAAAACATTCTTGCTGATCCATTATCATCATCCTAAAATACGTAGATATGCACATATACAAATAAATTAGAGCCTTGAATTAGTTGTTAGAATGTATATTATATATGTCGCGTGGTAGTATGTTTCATATCCAAAAGCATATGGAGCAGAGAAGAAAGTAGAGAGAATCCAGCTCTTCCATTTGTCTTCTTTTTTTCACACGACAAATAACTTTGCACGATAAGTAAAAGAAAAAACACGCGAGAGAATCAGAGACAGAGAAAATGTAAAAGAGAATGGCACAAAGAGAAAAGAAAAAAAAAGAAGAAGGCAAGAATTTTAGGTATCTTACATATATACACATACAGATTGTTCTAATGATTAGACACATGCACGTCCACCCAGAGAGTATAGTTCTGATAGTTGTCGAAAGCAACAAACAAAAGTAATCCACTATCATCATTATTCATTATCCTTCTTGTACTCTTGTCTATCGTCTGTAAAAAGTATAATTGTTGAAAGAACAAGCAACGCATTGGGTCCCTTAATTGCTTGAGCTTTTGCGTTTATTATAAACTCACTAACGGCTCATAGAGTATAAATAAGGACAGATGTTAAGAAAAGAAGTAAATCATGGCAAAAAGAAATATGTTACTAAAAATGTCTTTTTTCACTTACATTTACAAGCAATGATGACAACTGATCATTTTGTACGTTTTCGTTTGTTATTGTTGATTTGACTTGTCGTAATTGTTTTGGCACGTAACGGTAACCTTTCTGACTTTCGTTTGTTTTATTAGCAGTGGAAATACTATTATTATTATTATTATCTTGATTGTTTTTCTGGGTTTTTATCACTTGGATTGGTACAGAAATGGTACCCACATTTGTCGAAGTAGCAGAAGAAGAAGAAGAAGAAGAAGAAGGAGAAGATACTGACGATGTTACCACAGTCCTAACAACTATTGGTGTACTAGTAATATTGACAGGAATCGAGCGACGCAATTGTTTCTAGAATTATATACAGTAGACGGATAAAAGAGAAATCTCATGTACATATCGGTGATAGTTTTTATATACATACTTGCTCCGAAGAAATGTTATTCATAGGAGATTGAGATTTTTTCTTAACGATAATCATTGGTGATGTTGAAGCAATTGTAGTAAATCGTCGACGTCCATTTATGATTAATGGACGAAAATCCATTTGTTTATTTTGAATATTATTTGATAGTGGTGAATGAAAACATGTTGAATTTATTTCTTTTGATACCGATGAAATATTCGAAGGCGTTGAAGGTTTTTTTATAATTGCTTTATCGTATGCTTGATTACTCACTGAACAACTTACAATAGGTTCTGGCATAGTTACATGTGTAATTGTATATCGTCGTTTTGGTCGTTGCTCTCTATCCGCTGGTATCGATTTTGGTTTTCGAAGTATTAATAAATTATTACAGTTCGATTTTGAATTTGATGAATTTAATTTATTCGAAAGATCATATGAAGCATTTGATGATATTGCATTATTTCTAATAAAAATTTTAGGTTGTTGATGAAAATTAATCATCAAATGATCATAGATGGTAGACGATGATGATGTTGGTGACATATTGACTTTGGAGATCTATAAAAAAAATATGATAAGACTCGAGTAAGGCAGAATGACTAAAAAATGGTAATAACACAGAGAGACAGAGAAAAATACATGGACAACACTTGTTAGTCAAGTTTTTATTTGACTTTACTAATATTTGAAGTCATCATCACATCAAGAATGAAAAATGAACGAGTAGAATAAAAAAGGAGCTAGAAAAATGAAAAAAAAGGAAGCGAGGATATATATATATATATGCATACACATGCATATAAGCGAACTTCCCTTCAGGCAAAGAGTGGTGCCAGAATAGCATTACTCTATTGTTAAATTGTTCGATTTAGTTAAAATTTTATCCGCTTAAATGACTATACTGTGATTGAATGTTATTATTTGCCTACGAATGTCTCTCATCTCTATGAAGCACAATAATAGAAATAAACAGAAAAGTATTGAAAAAAGGAAAGGTAAAATAAAGAACAAAAAAATGGTCTAAGAGCTACAAACTGAAAGACAATATACGGACACACGATAAACGAGAGAGAGAGAAAGAAAACAGTCACATTAAGTAAACATAGATATGAATACAATGGGAGTCTTACTTAGCCAAATTGAATTGATGAAACATATTTTCTTTTTGAAAACAAAAGATTAAAAATAATAATTATTATGATTGTTCAATGATTCTAATTTGGTCGATGGTAAAATATATAAAATTAAGCAGGTGTGTGTGCTCCTAACCCTGTCGATTTTTTCTTTTCAAAATTTAATGTAATGTAAAAACAAAAGCAACGGGAAAGAGACAATTCATTCTGCAGCAACATTTCAACAGGGATTAGTCGAATGATAGGGTTACTATAATGTACTATACAATCAATTTGTATGATAAAGTGTTTAAAAGGAAAAGAAAGAAGAGGAACACATCCTTCATGTGAACATTTACTACGTACGTATGTCAATGTTGTAACATTGGTCCATCAACTTAAATTCAATTTATATCAAAACGACAAGAAAATGTAGGTGTATGTAGTATATGTTATGTACGTTGTATGTGTCTTGATCAGCAAATTATTTTTTTTCTTTCTCTTCCGCGATTAACAGTTTCATTTTACAGACAGACAATATTACAAGATTATTTTAATCAATGTCACATGAAACTAAACAATGTATGAAAAATTACAACATATTTATACGGAGATGGCTTTTGTAGTAAGCTTTTTTGTGATGATTAATATGAGAAAGAATTGACATATTACTTTTTTTCTCTTTATCTGTCGCACCCTTGTCTAAATCATAACCTTGGATTGCACAGATAAAAAAGATACCTTGGGGTTTATCGAACCGAATCCAGAATATATCAATAGGTTTCATTGGTGGTTATAGGTTAGATAGACAATTGCTTTTTTCATAAATTGTTTTCCCTTGTATAGTGAATTGGTAAACTAATTGAGAAAACTCAAAAAGAAATTAAAATAAAACTAACTTTTGCAGAGAGACAACATGAGACTTATCAGCATATAAGTAAATAGAAAAGTAATTTCGATAATATGCTACCGTCTTGTTCAGAATGCTTAATGAGATCACCGATTCATTTAACCACTCTATTTCTCGTTGAGTCCTTATTCACATTTATATGTATTGTCTATAGACATGACATTTTGTTGCATGACAATGTATAACTAATGCATGACTGTTACTTGCACATCGTCGACGCTCTCTCCCTCTCACGATTGTAATTAGCAGTAATGGTATATTTATGAAGGAGAAGTGCATAATACCTGTGTTTCAATTAGTATCCTGATAGATATGAATCGTACTAAACTATATTGTGTATAAATAGTAGAGGTTGAAATGAAGGGTTATCGACAGCGATGTCGAAGAAAAGATATACATTGGTGAGTTACTATTTAGGTCTATTTCTTCTTGTTATCTTCTTTTGTTCATTCCGACCAATAATGAATAAATCAATCATGCGCGCAATAAGAATATATATATATATATATATAATCGTATACAAGGAAAGTACTTGCAAATAATATGAAAGTTCG